>CM067101.1:117614-215492 GCA_034008185.1 Gorsachius magnificus | reverse complement strand
TGAGTCCGTGTCACACATGAATAGTGGTGTTTATTTTCTAAATGAAGTCTGGTCTCTAGATTGTTTGGTGGCCAACGGCCACTAATGAACTTTGCTTCCTTCACCGCCACCCAAAAGAGAAATAGTCAAAGGCTACTGGTGATTAAATGGGCAGGAAAGGATAAGGGCAGAAGAGCTCACTTGTTTGTATAGTGAATAACGCAACAATTAGTGGGCTATTAAACACATATGCTCATTCTGCATTTGTTCTATAAACAGTTTCTCCAGCTTGTTGAACGTCTCTGCTTCCTCTGAAATGCTCGGCTATGGTGATGCCAAGAAGTGACTGTATAACACACCTTCGGAGCGCGTGTTTGTCCAGTCTAGGCTCTGATTTAATTTTGGTCTGCAGTAGGTAAATGGAAAAAATTTGCTAAGGCTTCTTCTGCTCGGTTTGGTTTTAAGTGTGGTATAACTGACGACAGCGTTGTGTAATATGTATAATGGCCTGGAATCCAATGCTGTTGTTTGTGTTACCTGAAGTCCGACATGTGTGCAGTCTGACCTGTTCTGTGCACCCGGATAGCACGTCGGTGCGATTTCTGCGACAAGTCCCTGTCTCTTTGCCAGAACAGGCAGGGTAATGTCTTCGGTTGCTTGCTTGAGTTTGTTCTTGGTCTAATAATAATGTATTGGGATTACATAATCCAAAAATGATCACCCAGCCGGGCGAGCTGCCATTTGTTTTTAGTGTCCCTTGTGCCAGAGCAGTTGCGTTCTTGGTGTGGAGCTGCACCATGTGTGGATCAGGCAGCGGGACTGTGGAGGAACAAGATGTGTCTGCTCGAGTCTCTCCCGCTCGGGTCTCCGCTAAATTGTCTGCGTCCTGGTGCACGAAATGGATGCGCTTCTGCATGTTGGTGCCCAACTCCACGGTTCAGCAAACGTATCGCGTGCAGAGAATGTGGAGCTGCTGCTGAAGAGGTCCAGATCACAGGGCTGCCGGCTTCTTGCTGTCCTTAAAAGGATTTCCTTCTCCAGTAGCAGGGGGGTACACTCACCTGAAAGAAATATTTGTCTTAAAAATAACACTGGCTTCATAGGGGACACTTTAAGATGTCGCCCGTCTGCTCCTTGTGAAACTCGCAGCCCCTGAAACTGCTTCCACACAGTTGTGAAACCCTGAGCGCTGACTGCTGAGCTCTGCAGCTGAAGGCTGAGCGGTGGAAAATGTGTCCCGTGTCAATTTATCCACTGATGAAATGGAGCTGGCCTGGTGTGTTAGCCTAAAACAACTCTTGGTTCTCCAAGGAGTCTAATTCTACATTAGCTTGCAGTTTTCTGCGTTCCCTTTGGGTATCTGTGCGTAGGCTCGTTTTAGGCTCTCCCACCTCCCAAAAAAAAAAAAAAGCAGGGCATGACTTTTCCCCATTTCTTCTGGTCCGCCTTCAGCTTTCTTGCTGCCCACGTCGAGGTACAAGGGAACTCCTCATGTCCATGCCTTGTTTTCCTCTTTCATTCTTTATCCTGGACCCTGTCTTTCACACTTGATGATGGGACATTGTATCTGTCCTCGCGTAATACACCTGGAGATGTCTCCGGCCATGGCATTCATCCTTTGCTTTTCACACTTTTTTTTTTTAGCAACACTGTGGGGGTTTCTGGGTAAGTAGAAATCTTAATGCACGGTTCAAAGTGCTACATGGCAGACCCAAATGTCACTTGGCAGTAGGCTCAGCTCCTCGCCCTATTGTGGCGTGGGTGCCGATGGCATGTAAACAGAGTTAGGGTTGTTCATGGAACCCTTACCTGGGAATTTCCTGACTTTCACATATTTATTTAAAACCTCTCTTTGTGGCTCGAGGAGCGGTACTAGTGAGCTTGAACGATGGGTCGTCTTTTGATAACAAATGACTTTTTTTTGTAGCTTTTGTGTTGACCTAACCCTAACTGATGGAGGCAGGGCTGAGCTCAGCTGCCAGCTCTAGCCCTGGCTTGCATGGCAGCCCCATGATTTTAGGAGGATGTAAAGAGGAGCGCGATGCAGCAGCCGAGCAGTGCCTCCTGCTCGCGTTGTACCGCTCTGCCCCTGCTACATGGAGTATTTTGAACTGAAGCCACCAGTTGATTCACTGATGAACTTTGGCAGATGCACAAATATTTATTGGGGGCTAAGCTGAGATAACCAAGGCACATTGCCCCTGTGCTCTACAAGCTGAGCTGAATTTTGGAACCATGGTCTGATAGATGTGGCTTCCCAAGTCATCTTCCTGTGCCTTCTGTGCTCTTCTCAAACCGAGTGTCACAGAAGTTATTTCTCAAGGTTAGGGTTAAACCAACCCCTTGTAGCCGCTGCTGATTGAAAGAACTTTTCCTGACTTTGCTTTTAGAGCAGGTTGTTGTAGATGCCTTCATCTTGCTGTGTTTAAAGCACGAAATACAAAATGAAGGCTCCTGCTGTCATTACAGGGTCTTTAGGGTAATGCGTATTCATGCTGACTTGGGAATTGAAAGCTGCTTGCAGGTGTCAGGAGGAGGAGAACAATCCGGCTTTCGAATCAAAATTCATTGAATTATCTTAAAGCTTTTGCATCATTCCTCCTTTCCTGTAACCTGTTTTTTCCTGTCCTATTAATTCACTGATGCTGTAGTCCGTCAAAATTGAAGCTATTACGACATCGGGAACATGAGTCGGTGACATGACTAAATGAATCAGAGCAGGCTGGCTGGAAAGGAAGCTCATCGTACACGTACATCTCCTCGCAATCAGCAAAAATGGGACAGGCTATGCAGAAGGGACCGAACTGCTAAACTCCTGCTAAATGTTCTTAATGTTGACCTGGATGTGGCACCTCCCATCTGAAGGAAGGGGACAAAGAGACATTTAACGTTGTGAGGAATGTTTTGGCCTGTGGCAGTTTCCTTTCAATTATTTAGGGTAGCTTTTTCTCTCAACCATATACCATTTGGATCTGCTCAAATTATAGATTCATCTCTATAGTTTTCAAATTGCATGGGAAAGAATTGTCTGTAATTTACATCTAAAGTGACGTACAGTTGCTATGGGATTCGGTGGCAAATTATAAACCCATTATGCTTTTTTTTTTATACTGGTGGTAGCAGACTAAAGCAGCAGGTCTAATTGGTGACGTGCCACAGGAAAATAGAAAGTTTGTGACAGAATCCTTGTGACAGACAGTGCGCTTCCTCCCCCCTCCCCCCCCCAAACGTGATCTGCTTTTTATCAGCAAATCATATGACACCATTAATCGGAGAAGCTGAATTTGAGCATTAATAACTTTTTGCTCTCTAGCAATACTGGGGGAAGGAAGCTTGAAGATTAACCCCTTAGGTTAGTCTTACGAGACTAGGTTATTTTCTTAAGATACGTAAGTGGAGTGTTTTGGCACTCGTACCAATGGCTCTAGCAGCTGGATCCTGGCAATTGTATTCATTACCCAGCAAGACTGAACCCTCGCTCCTTTTTAGCATATTCTATGGTGGTTTCTTATTCCACTTCAACAGCAGCAAAGGGAGGAAGGAAAGCTATTCTAATTTTTTTTTTTCCTCCTGTCTGAAGCATATCTGATCAAATGCGGTGTGCAGACGTGTCTCTTCGGAGCGGTCTCTCTCCCGGTGACCTCTGATGTGGCCAGCGTGTGCCGTGCAGGTCCTGCATCCAGCAGCTCCTGCGCTCGCCGTGAGCCAGTCAACCTGTGGAGTCTACGGGTGATCCTCCACCATCAGGGCTTTTTTTTCTGAGCCAGTCTGAAGTGCTCTGTCCTGTTTAGTTGGTTTTTGTCATAGTGTTGCTTGGCAGAGGGATGGTGGCTGTTGAAATAGTTCACTTGCATAGTGCCGACTCTGTTGGGATAGCAGAAGAGCCTTTATTACTGGCGAGGGAGGGGAAGTTTTGTTTGAAAAAGCATTTGAGGTCTCGTTAGTAAATGAGCGTGTTATCTCCTAAACAGTTTGCACATTTCAAACAATTTTAACTCTGCCTGTAACTTGTAAGCATAAACTTGTGAAGCGTCTCCAAATCCCTGGTGTTTGTGCATGTTGAAAAATGGGAAGGGACAGACTGCATGCGTCACTCTTGTACTAATTTGTGCCAACTAATCCATGGGAGAAGAATACATTTTGGCTGACTTAGTGCTTTTGCTGCTAACGCACAAGAGAATGTGTTTGAATGGATGGAGTGGCTGCACGGCTTTAGATAGACTTTGAAGAGGTACCATATATCTGGGATCCTGTACCCGATACCCTAATTTGTGAACACGGCCATGTAATATACTGGTTTTATTTGGGTTTTGTGAATGAGAGAAGTTGGGGGGGGGGGGGGAAGTGGTCATCAGCTTGGCTTCGTAACATCAGGAAGGTTGAGATTGAGTTACCTCTGAATAAGGTTAATGCTGTTTCTGGAGGAACCATTATCTGGAGTGAACTTAATGGAAAAAAAAAAAAAAAAAGCCTGATAACCCAAACTACGCTAATATCTTATACAATGTAGATACAGAGGAGACGTCACCAAAACCAGGCTTCTACATTCAACGTGCCTTAGCTTGACCTAGATGCGTTATCCAGGAAAGGAGCTTGGATTTGCTGATAAGAAGAGTTTTCTATAGTAGCTCATGTGTTGCTTAGAAACATCCCATGTACATAAGGCAACTTTTGCACACCCTGGTAACCTAGTGTAGCCTTTTGACTGGTTTTTTGTTTAAATTCGCCCCCCCCCCCGAATTTATATACTAAAGAGCGTTTATATAATAATGAGCAAAACCCCTCAGCAGTTGGTTTGCAGAGCGGTGTATCACTGCCGCAGCGGGAAAGCAGGCTTCCAAAATCCAGTCCTCTTTGCATTGCTCCAGCGAAAAGGCAGTCTAGAAAAACACTGCTCCATGCGCTTGGTCTCTCCTTTCTTTACATTGGACTAGTGCCTTTTTTAATTTAAAGAAACCAGCATTTGTTTAACTCAAAAAGAGTTGCCTCTTGTAAGCGTGACTTTACCTGGCTGCCCACCTCCACCCACCTTGAGTCTTCCCTGATCTGGTACAGTCTGATTACTGTTAACCCTCTGCTCTCCCTCTCTGCAGCTGAGCTTTTCTTGGCTTTTGCTATGAAGGAGAGAAGACTTTAGCCCAAGGCGTTCATGGAAAACAAAGATGTTTTGCTTTACTTCAGAGCCTCTTTGGGCCAGCCACCACCACCAGTTACTCTTTCTTCTTATATGCAGAACCTGCAACCGCCCAGGGAGGCGCTGGGCATGGTCCCGGGGCGTACTGCTCTGCAGGAAAGCAGGTCATCGCAGGGAGAAGGCTGGATCCAGCGTCTTGAAGGGCGATCTGCACGCAGGACTGCAAGCAAAGGCTTGAGTCGTGCTGCCGGCTTCAGCCCCCGTCCCAGTTCACGCCCTTGGGTTTCATGGTAGACGCAGACTTTCTGCTTTAGGTTCGTGTCTGCGTGTGGTGAGGTTTAGCAAGTGCTGTGAAACTTCCTAAAAACGGCTAGTCGCCTAAACCTTTGTAGTATTTAGATTTCATCAGTACAAACATCCTCTTGACTACTTGGCTCCAACGTTTTGAGACCTGTGTAGTGTAGCTGATAGGCCATGCTGTGATAAGAGCAGCCACCTGACACCCGTGGCAGTTTTGTTCACGCGGGATCAGTGCTGCCAGGATAGTTCAAGCTAATTGTCGTTATTTAGCAAGAGCAGATGTGTTACTTAAAAGCGTAGCAGGACAGAAGAAATGCTAGCTCAATCCATATCACTGTGCCCAAAGGATCTGTATTTTCTAAACCCGAAGTGGAAGACGCTAATTTAATCTTTCTCCTGTATTCTTACCCACTGAGGGCCTGTTCTGTGATGGGCTGCAATCAATACATTATGTGCCAGTTGTGGTTATTTGAATCATATTTCCACATTTCAGTGTCTAGACTTTATGTTTGTGTGAGTTTTGTTGTACCTTTCCAGCTCCGGTGCTGATTTCAGTTGTTTTTGGCTCCCGGTTTCTATGAGAAAATCAAATGAGCTGTGTTTCTGTCTTTCCCAGTCCCCAAAAAGAAGGGAACAAGGGGATTGGCAGAACTTAGTTTTTCGAGCTCCTCTGCCACCATTTTTCTCTCTTCTGAGAGAACCTGTGTCTGTGGATGAGCCGGGCTCTGCCATTTGGTGACCAGGAGATGAAAGCAAAGACGAAACACTGATGGCTGGAGGTAAATCTCCCCCTGGTTCTTGCACTGAGAAAAATCTGGAAAAAAGGTAGGATCTTGGTATAGGCAATCAAGGCTAGAAAAAGTGAATACATGCACGTTTTTAGGAATAAAACCCCCTCAATAATCCACAAAGAAAGAGCGCTTGTTGAGAGCGAAGCAGCCTTTGAATGGCCTGCATCTACTGTGCTTCGTAGCCAGCAGCTTTCTTGCACTCGCAGATATTCAGGGCTATGGATGTGACTGTGTTTGCATTCGGGGAGCAGGAGGCCGGCTCTGTGTTCGGTAAGTCTGAGAGTTTCTCTGTGATGCTCAGAGAAGTTGCTAACACCGACACGGACCTAGATGACGTTAACCTTGCTGTGACCAGAGGGTAGGACAGGCTTCAGGTGCCTTAACGGTAACTGCCGGAGGAAGTACTGACTTGTGCAGAAAATAGTGCGTAAACCTGAGCCGAGACTGTATTCACTGGATTCTGAAAACAAAACTCCTGGTATATAGTAAAGTGTATTATGGATAAATCGGTGAAAGGAAATAATGTTCCCAACTCATAATTAACTTGTAAAGCTTGCTGCCGTGAAATTTAAAAGGCTTAAGTGCATCTGAATAGCAAGAAAAATTGGCCTTGTGGTATGCAAAGAATAAAGGCTGTGGTTAGAACTTCTCTATGCATCCCTGCCCGTGTATCGGCTCTTCGGCTCCCGTTTCTCCCCTGGCGTTCGAGGAGATGCAGCTTGTTGCCAAAGCCGTGGCTTTACCTCTTCCAGGGAGCTGAGCTCCATGCAAACGCCAGTGTAAATTCTTCCATTCCTTTCAGATCCAGGATTCAGTGGACGCTTTTCAGAGCCCGGGATGGGCGGAGTAGCAAGGAAGCAAATTTTTCCACCCTGCCTGAGCTTGGGCAAGCGGAAATTGTGCCTTGGAAGCCATATAAGGCAAGTCAGCCGGCTCTCGCTGGGCTCACCTTTCCACCGGGAGGCTGGAGAAGGGAGCAGCCCTTGCTCACAGGGAGAGCGTAAGGTCTGCTGGTCCTTTGAAGTTGTTCCCTGTGCGTCTGACACTTGCCGGAGGTGTGGTGTGGCAGGCCTGATTAGGTCGCAGCAACTCATTAGCTCCCTGACTTGTGGGGCTTTAGCACGCTGTCCCAAAACGAAGGCATAAACTCATGATTCAGAATGAAACTGCTATAAAATGACTGGAGCTGGGAAGACGTTGACGCAGGTCAGCGAGCGGAGCAGCCTTCCGTCACAGGGTTTCTTCATTTCCTTCAGCAGCGTCTGATGCGCGTGCTGCTGCTGACAGACTGGGCTGAGCAGGACTTTGCTCCAAAATGACAGTGCCTATGTCATTAAAGTAGATTTTTTTTTTTTTTAAATACTGGTGGCACCTGCTCACGCTTCCAGGGGTGTTCAGCCGTCAGAGCCCGAATTGTGACCTCTGCTGCTGCTTCTTGCAGAATTAAGAACAACTTCTGCTCCCATAAATAGTCTCTTAAGAAGTGCGTAGGAGGTCTGCTGACCAATTTCTTTTGAAAAGTGCTTTCGGTGACACCTGTGACAGCGACCTTGCTTCCCGCTTCCCCTCCGCGTGCTTGCCAGGGCAGCTGTGTTTTGATGGGAGCGTGGTGGTCCTGTCCACAGGCTCTGCTTCCTTCTCTCCCAATATACACAGTCAGTTATCTGTGTGCTTACAGCTTTTCATGGTCAGGATTTTTTGGTAGGGAAGTTGCTGGTACTTCCTCTGTTTGCTTTTCCTGCTGTGAGATCTGAAATGGTTCCTGCCTTAGTGGGGTCCACGTTCCCTAGTGCCATTGAAGAGGTGAGGATGGGTCCTGTGCACCTCGGAGATGGGCTGACACGTGTAATGGATGGCTACCAGTCGTCGTCTTTATTTCAGAAATAAAGTGTGGTTTTCTATAAAGGAGAACAGTGCAGCCAAGCAAGGGTATTGTAGCAAACCAGTTCTCCCAGCCTGGAGCCTAGGAGCAAACCCGTGCTGACGGAGAGTCCTGACACGGCTTTGCTAAGGAAGCGGCTTTTTGTTTAATCTTTAGAAATGTGGAAATGGGAAGGGGGAGGTAGTAATGGATAAAGTAAAACATGCTTAACCTTTGTGAACGTACATGGGATATCTTGGATCTGTTTGAAATACACACTTTAGTTGACGTGGAACATAGTGGTGATTAAAACCGATTGCAAACATTTTTCTAGAGGCGTGATTCTGAAATAATTTATGAATAGTTTGAGGACTTTGTTCTTAATGCATTAAAATGGTACAGTGGCGATCACTGCACTGAAATCCAGAACGCTTTCTTTTTGGGTTTCTCAACACAAAGGGGGAAAATAATAGATTTATTTCCTAGAAGGCTTGATATCGTAGTTTCCATCACCTTCCTACTGAATCTCTGCAGTTGTTTGCAGTGGAGAGGTATCTAATGTAGGTGCTGCCTGCATCTTGCAGCAAGTTCTAGTGTGCTCATACAATTAAGGCCATTTAACTTAATATTAAGGCCTTTTACTTGTCATTAAGGCTGAATTTACGGATGCTGACAGCAGGAAGAAATACACTTTTATTCTAGCCTCAGATGGGCTCAGTTAAGAAAGCAAAACGTCTCGGTTAACTAGAACTTGGGTGGATTGGTATATTTAGATCAAAAAGTCTGGTCAGACAATTAAGTGCCAGCTCAGTGGCCATACCACTTCTTTTGCATGTATGAATGAGATGAGCTACCTCGGCTCACGCTGTCGGGCAAGAGAGATTCTCCATCTTAATATATGAAATCTCTCGGGGCTTTCGGGCTTGGACCCAGGGAGCCTTTTCGCAGCGCTGTGGTCAATCTCTATTTAGTCAGCAGAAGTGGTATGTTTTTGCTCTTCTTATCTGAAAATTTTTCATGTTCATTTTTGGAATTTGTTGTAACCTGAACTTTCACAGGTGTCCTTGCAGGGACTAAAGAAACATCTGACTTTTTTTTTGGGGGGGGGGGGGGGAGAGGTAGATTTTTTGCCAGTTTAGAAGAGTATGTTCTTTCTTTTACTGTTTGTCGCTTTATTTTTGGAGCAGGTTTGTTACCAACCAGCCTGGCAGTGCAAATAAAGACATAAGCTGAAACAGTGCGGGTTCTGTGCTTCTTGCTGAAGGAAAGGCAGTACCTCGTTTAACTCGGTAGTGGCTTCTTCAGGCAGCTGCCTTCGCTGCTCTACCGGAGAAAGCAAGCGCCCCTGGAAGATGGTGTTTGCGAGGAGGCTGTTGGCAGCGCAGGGTATGTAACACACTGAGGTTATAGCATGGTAGAAAATCTAGTGGGGTTGTCTGATGCTTTCAGCTGGGTTTTTTGTGGGCAGCTTTCCTTGGTGATGGGGGGAAAAAACCCCTGGCATTTGTGATTACTTTATCACCAACTGCCCCATGAAGACTGAGAGGTGGTGGGACGCTTCAGTGACTCAGTGGCATCCCTCTTGAATACTGAGTTTCTGTTGGGTGGTGCTCCCAGAGTACCCTTCAGCATTGGAGCAACTCTGCCTGAAAGCCGAAAGAAGCTGTGTCTGAGCATCTTGCTTTAGCTTTTGAGGTTGAGCTGGCTCGTGGGGTGTTGGTGGTCAGATTTCTTTGGGATTCCTGTAGGATCCCAGCTCTGCTGACTTTTGGTTTATCGTAACCTCTTCCAGCAGGGCTGGCTCTGACTCCGTGAGGAACGTCTGAAGACTGTCTTAAGTAGAACTTTGGCAGACTAGTAATTATGCTTCCCTTTAAGTGTCAATAGGATATAGTCAGGCACAAGGAGAAAACTGGTCCAGGCTTGTTTTCCTCGGCTCAGCAATGTGTGTGTGTTAGCTGAGATTTGTTCTGGGATGGTTGAACGAGTTAGTCAATCTGATCTCTAAATTGCCTTTCTATATTTTTCTCTTGCAAGAAAAGTAGTGAAGCTGTGTGGAAGATAAGGATCATCCTGATGTTTCAGCAGCTCGTTTAAGCCATCTTGTGAGCACATAGGCGAGTGAATCAGCCCCGGTGTCTTAATATGTCCTAAAATAAATTAGACTTCCGTAAGCAGATTCAGTGAGTTAGAATTGCTGTATTTTCATTAAAAGATTGCAGCGGAGAAAACACTCTTTAAAATTCAGCCTTAGGGTTGTGTTGTTCATTAACTGATAGTCACTCCTGTTTATCTTGTGTGATAAGTACAATGTTAAGAATGGCCAACAGTGCTGATGCCGTCACAGCTGCCCTTCAGAGAGAATTGCGCTTTTTTTACGGCTTGGATTACTGACAGGTGGGTTTTTTGGGGGGTTTTTTTTTTGAACTAAAATAAATGTAAACAGCCAGAATGTACCTCTCCTAATCATGGAAACCAACTTTCCCCCCCCCGTTCTTAGCAGCTTGGTAACGCTGTTCTCGGTACAAAGGTCATTTAAAAATCTGACCTGTCAGGCCAGCAACGTACTGCTTCTTAATGAGGCTTAAAACCAGCATGTAGCTGCCTGGTGGAAATATATTTGACTCCAGAGCAGCAGACTGGAGGAACAGGAGGAAGACATGTGGGCAGCTTACGGGGATGGGGTCACTCCTCTCCCCTGCAGCAGCCCCCCTGTATCTCTAGGTAGCCCTCAGTACCCAAGTACTCGCAGTTCTCTTGCGTAATGGGGTTCTAATTTTTCTCTTGTTACGCAAATGAGCACAGGTGTTTGACAGCACATTCGAGTTCTCAGAAGAAAAGCAACTTAAATATCTCCAAAAATACACACGTGCTGGTTTAAAACGATTTCTTCCTGTGTTTCAGAACTTGAGCTTATCTCCTCCCCCGTTCAGCAGGATGGCGAGGAGGTCCTGCAATGCCTCAGTTACTTCATCGCCGTCTTGCTTAAACCCTCCCGTCCCTCCTCCCCAGGATGTCACTTGACATTGAACTAAAGCTCTTGAACCTTAAGTTCCTTGTTCTCTGTGAAGCTTCGTCGGTAGTTTGAATGTCTGAGGGCTGTTGCTCTAGTCCTGTTCCCCAGTACTTCAAGCTCCAGTACTGGAATTTCAGCACCTTCAGCCTCGCCTCAGTCTTTTCGGCTCTTTGACTGTTCTCCAGTTAAAACTAGGTCAGAAACCACTGTCAGCTTCTGATATTTCACTATTCCTGTTTTATAAGTTGTAACCCAGTGTTGCTGCGTTGAATCACTTGCTTTAATTTTAACATATGAAATGTCTCCTCTTGCTCTGCATGAGCAGCCTGACATAGGAGAGCTGGTAAAACTGCTGAAAATAGCATCTTGGCTATAAAAGCCACGTTACCTTGATTGGGTCTGAAAAGGTGAATTATCTGTTTGTTGAATATAATGCCTAAGATGCCAAGCTGACAGATTTTTTTCCACCAGCTCGCTCTAACTGTACATTTGCTGGCAGTTTGTGTACAGCCAGTTTTCTAGCTGTCATTAACCAGCTTCTCTTTCTGTCTGAGTGGCTTTTTAACCTGATGGGTGAAAGAAAAATAGCTTAAAAAAAATAAATAAATCAAGTAATTGGAAACCCGCAGATTGGCAAGGAACACAGTAAAGCGGGTATGTTGGAAGTAATTTAAAATATTTATTTTTAACTGAGAGTTCTAGCTGACTGTACCCATTCAGCGTTTTTCTAAGACTGTTATTGGAATGGTGCTTGAAGTTTTAGCCCGAGTGCCTCAGTATTCAGTGAAATCCACCTGGTATAATTTAAGAGTATCCTTACTCCTTTCTTTTAGACAGTCTTTGAGCTAGCTAGCAATATTGGAATTCTTCGGCATTCTTGCATAAGTGATATATAAATGGATTTCTTACTTTTCAGTATAGCTTAAAGGTTGTGGGTTTTAAATTCTGCCTGAGCTGTCATCTCTAAAAAGTTTTCCAGAACGGTGAGTTGGTTTATTAAGCTGTTCTTAATACACTCGATTTCCTTCTTTCTTGTATCTCCTGCTGCTCTGTGAACCTCTTCTGGGGTCTAAGGATCCCTGGGTCGGAAACCCTTGGCGTGGAGGTACCAATGCAATCCAGCTTTGCTCACAGACCTGAGTGGTCTCCTATTAAATACTGCCATTGAAGTGGCTGTGGCTTCATGTACCACCTGGGAAATACTGGCTGTGTTTCACTGATGGAGGGGTTTCAACCCAGAGGTGAAATGCTTTATATAAGGTCACGGAAGGAAAGCTTCTGATGGCAAATGGAACAAGTCTCGACTCTAAATCTGGTTCTGTAGTCGCTTTACATCACTTCCACAGCACAACCTTCAGCCTCAGATGGAAGAGCCTGGGTGTTTTAATCAGTTATGGAAAGTTTCTTTATTTATGATGGAGATGTGGGGGAGTTGTGACACACTTTTCTGTATTAATTTGGGAAACATTTTCTTCTGATAGTTGAGGATTTTGTACAGTGCAAAAGCTAAAACCAAAATATTTGTAGTACCAGCCAGCTATGGAGAAGCTTCCTTTTAACTATTAAGCTACACTCAGTTTTAGGTGTGAGGGTGACCTTTTCATCCACGTCCTAGGTCTGGCCAGCGCAGTGGGAATGCGTGTGCTTTATGGTCATTCAAGGTAAAGACCAGTCAGATAAAGAATTTCTGTCTGTAGGCAGCTGTTGTAGTGTGGCAGTTCAGAAAAAAACATTGACTCTTGTCTTGGGCTGAAAATGATGATTTTATGGCTGTCTTGGAAGATGCTTGGCTGGAAAACCTTTGTATTATATTTATGTAGCAATATGAGAATGAAAGGTGAGTTGCTTCAGTTACCTCTGCAGTGGTGCAAGCCCTCTCTGACTTCAATTGCTGACCCTCGTAGCGGTTCAGCAGAGGACTTTGGCAGCAAAACGTGCGAAGTTTGAAGTAAGAGGAGCACTTAAACAGAACATAACTGGTCAGAAGAGTAGGTGGATGTTGTGCTCTGAGCAGCAGAAATAGGGAAGTCTCATCCCGCGGAGCCGGGTCCCTCGTTGGCCCTCTCTTCGGTTTGTGGGTGTCTGGATGCGCCCGTGCTGCCTGGCCAGCTTGCTGCCATTGCCGGGCGAGTGCCTATCAGCCAACTTTTGTTTCCCATTCCCCAGTAAGGGGAAACAAATCTTGGTCTTCCCTATATTTAACAGCTAATTCTAAGTCTTTTCCGCGAAGCCTCTTGAAATCATCATTTTTCAGCTGTATCCGTGTTTCAGATTTGAACCCGTTCATGGTGGGAAGGGTCAGGAATAGAAATGCGGAGTAGTTGCTGTGATTCTTTCTGGGCAATCAGACCAAAAATGCCTCCGTTTTCACATTCCACAGACCTGATTTTGTTGTCAAAACAGACCAAAAGCAGCATTGCTTGTATTGCTTCAGAAAGGCTAATCGGTGAAAAGCACCATTTCTAAGATAGGCAATAGCAAGCCAAGTGATTTCCACAGTTAAAATTGTTTTCCTCAGCATTTTCACAAGCTTTCTGGTTTCGTTTGAGAGGTGGCCACAACTCCAGCATCTAGTAAACTGTTAACAAGCCTCCCGCTTCTATCAGAGGAAGCACAGGTATATTCAAGGTATATTGTACTAGAGGAGAGTCTTTTAGAATCTTAATCTGAGAAAATCTAAAACCCCTTAATGATTCTTGGCTCATAAAACTGTTTAAGTAAAGCCTTTAGGGAAAACCAGAACTGTGTTCACCTTTAGCAGAGTTGGGAATTTTGGGTGATTCAGTTTCCTTCTGCCAGTTTGTTTTTGTTGTTTTTGTTTTTTTTTCTCAATCCTTTCCCAATTTAACAAGATCATCTGATAGCTACAATAAAATCCTGCTGCAAAAACAAGCAGTGTTGCATGCAAGAGATGATTACCCAGGGAATTTTGAGCATGGATGTCTTAATGGGGTTCCTGCCAGACTAAGGTCTGTCTTAAGTTGTCTTGTCATGCAAATGTGTACAGATGATGAAGCCACACCGCTCAATTTTCTTTAGACAATACTTAATAATTATTACACTTACTAGTATTTCCAACGTATGGAGGCAGAAGAGGAAATTTCTTTGCGGAATAGCATTTCTTGTTGAAAACAGTGTTTCAAAGCAAATCCATGTGTTCAAAAAAACAAGTCTAAGAGGGTTTGCTTTCCTCTGCCTGTGCTTTAGAAATACCAATATTTACCTTCCTTTTTCCTACCCTATCTTTAACTTACAGTGTCTGCTGATAGATTTAGCCATGCTAAAAGATATGCAGTACTGCTCTGTAAGGAAGGGATAGATTCAAGCTGTATGAGCAGCCTTAAATTCTGACTTAATTTTTTTATTTAAAACATTTTTTTTTTCCTTCCTGTATAAGCAAGTGACTTTAGGGTTGCTACTTTTAAAAAGGGACGGGCTGTGGGCTGTGATAATTTAACTTTTCCCCAAACTCCATACAATTGCTTGCAAGTAACAAAACAATGGAACTTATTTCTAGGTTTGTGCTTAATTTTTTTGGGATGAATTTGCCAGCACAGCATTATCTTTGTACGAGTCCTTTGGCAAATGTTGTTTCAACTTGTTTTATGCTTTCCCGGTTTTACCTTCTATTGCTTTTAGTCTGAGTTACAGAAGAAAAGTCCCTTCAGGAAAAATGGTAATAAACCCAACCATTTGTGCAGAGCTTTATGGATTTCTAGTGTGCTTGTGGAAGAGGGCAAGGGATACTTGAACCCCCAGGTTGGGGAGAACAGAACGAGACCCTGAGAGGTAAGGGCGTTTAAATAGACAATTTTGATTCAAGAATGCAACTAATAAAATTAAAATAGCTTTGAGGGCTACCGGTTCTCAGTTTTGGTGAGGGTCTGGAGTACCCTTTTGTAAGGAGTAACGGATGCAGAAAATCCAATCACAAAAAAAAAAGGGACTTGCTTTTCAGAGGGTTGCAGTAATTACATCAAAGCTACTAGGGTTTTTACTTGGAGGGAAGGAGACCTCCTGTGTAATTGCACTAAAAAATGGGCATGGTGTTTTGATAATTCTGTCGTTATAGACATTTTTAATTGATTACCAGACTGCTTTGAACAGTTGTCCTAGACACTGAAAGCTGCACAGGGATGCAAAGGATCTTTTTTTTTTTTCCCCCCAAAAGAAAACCCCCTTTCCTTCACAAGCCTTTGGAAATCGTGGGAGTTGGCTGTTGGTCTTCTGACAGTAAAACCTCACTAAGTAGCCCCGTGTTGTTAATAGTGAAATTGGTGGGCGTTTGTAGTGATTAAACTGCAGATTATCATCCTTTAAGGTCTCTGGCAGTCTGGAGTCAGGCATAAAGAGTTGAGACTTCATGATTATTGCTTCTCATGCTAGACTTAATGAGTAGGTCTCCCTTAACTCCCCGGAAAAGCAAAGATAAAAAACACACAATAAAAAAAGAGTGCTGTACCATGGGGAAATGTGCCCGTAGTCTCCGAACTTGGATTCCCAAATGAGGCTGACTTCTGCATCAGTGCTGAAGATACATAACTGCGTCTGAGTTAATTGGGAGCTAGGGGCCCTTGATTCCACAAAACCACCTTTGATCTTTTCCTGTTTCTTACAATACACGTTTCCTTTGACCTCAGAGTATAAGTCACCTCCTGTTTTGGTGTGGATTCGCACTGCTTTCCAGCTTTGGCCGGGGGGAGAGCTGCAGCCGCTTGATACAGATTCCATCGAGCAGTGAAGTTGGGCGTCTTGGAAGCAGCGGCGATGGGGTCCAGTGACCGACTGGCCACTCGAAAAGAAAGTGGTATTCAGAACAGAAGTGTTGTGGCTTTTAAAAATCAACGAGGCTATGCCTATATCTGTCCCTGGTGCTTATTCTCCTCTTGCAGTATCTCTCTTTGAAGTCACCTGTCCCCTAAGAGGTGAGCCCTTCTCTGGAGACAGGTTTAGCTCCTCGGTGTCCTCTGGAAGTCCCAGGTCCGCTGTCTGCAAAAACAAAGTTTGTGTTTTCTTTGGAGACAGACCGCTGCATCCTTGCAGCATCTCTTGCAGCCATTTCAGATTGTCTGTTTGTTCGTATTTATTATACAACAATTCTCTGTCCATCCCGGTGCTCTTGAAAAAGAGTTACTGGGTTTGCATTGCTGTGGAAATTTAGGAATAATGGTTGCAAGAAGTTGTTTGGTGGTTCCTGCTCTTGGGAAGGAATCGATCCGATAGCTCTGCTGGTGTGTTTGCTGTAGCCAGGTTCTCCTACGGCCAGACAAGGTCACCAGCTCTACAGTGATCAGAGTAAACTTGACACCAAGTGACAATACTTTAATTATTTCTCCAAGGAATTGAGCCTCCTTTTAATCTTCTTCCTGAAAGACCTTGCCTAAATTGCATATCTGCGTAGCTTTCCTTTCTAGTGGAAAACTACCGTACCTTGTGCTAGCCAAACATCTTGGCTTAATGATCGTGAGCGATGTGTGGTTTGTCCCAGGGTTTTTCAGTTTATACGGGGAGTTGGAGCTTCCTTACCAAAGCTACCTTTCGCAAGATTTGTGGCCTGGCGTTAAGGATGATCAGAGTATCAGATGTCGTGTCAGAGGCATCTGCTCTTTGGGAATTTCACGGTTTGTTTTGCAAATGCAGGATCAGGAAAAACACAGTTTGGTTCTGCACTAGGAAGCAAAAACTCTTTTGAAGCACGTCTGGAAGGATTTACCCGAAGTTACCAAGTTGAAACACAAAAAAAATTTCATAGGGCTTGGGCATAATAAAAGTCAAACTACCCTGCATGTAAAACATCCCTGGAGTGAGTTTTGTTTGAGTCGTTTGCTCGTGCTGCGGAGGGTTGCAAAGGCGAGACCCACCAAGGGGCTTCATACTAATGGAGAGGAAAGGATTTGAAAAGCAAGCTGGGATGGCTCTCATAGCGGCATAGCGAAAAACACCGGCCAAGCGCTGTGTGCTGCCGCCTGTCGCTGTGAGGCTGGCAAGCGACGGCCTCCGTCCGCTGTCCTGAGCTTTGAGGGTGCGGGATGGGTGTTTGGGTAGCCAGTTTGGCTCCCTCCTTACTATTTCCCACTCCGTCTCTCCCTTTCCACAGTGTCTCTTCAAAGAAAAGCTTCCTGGCATCTGCCCCAACGCTGCCGTGCAGCTGGGGATGTACCCAGGGTTGCTGCCTGGGGAAGTGCTGCTCAGTTGTTTCGGTTTAGGTTTCCAAATGAATTCTGCTGCTAAGAATCGAATCAACAAGCTGCATTTTATTTAGGAGGATCTTTTTAACCTGGATTAGACAAGATCAGAAGATCCAGGCATGCGTGAGAGATCAGGCTCCACGGCTAGCCCAGCTCTCGTGCCTGTGGGGTGACATCTTGATGACAGTGGCGTTTAATTGCTTTCTGGTTTGCTGATACAAGCGATTGTCCATTTAGGGAGTGAGTTTCTACTTTACATTGCAGGCACAAAGCATTTTGATTAGGCTACACTTTTTTTTTTTAAAACTTAAATGGTGTATCTTGCTCTCTAAACTTACTCAAAGGTAGTGGTTTTCTGTATTTCAAGTGGGACAGTATCTGTGATGCTCAGATTGTGGAGTGATGTAAAATTTCATATGCTTACGATGCTTCCTTAACAAGGAGCTGTGAATGTCGAAATTCTGTAACTCAGCCACTGATTCAGTAATGTCAAGGGTTTGGGGGTTTTTTTGAGCTCATATTTTTAATAAAACTTGTTTTCTGTCTCATAGGGGCACTCTTGGGTTTTGACCCTGGAAAGTTAAACTGCCGAGGAAGTGACGTTTGTGCTGTAATAGCCCACTTAAAATTATGCAATTACAAACAAGGAAGCCAGTATGTATTTTGCAGTTTAGCAATTAAAACTTAAAAATGTACAGCTTAGCATTTTGGCTGACATAAAAGGTCTTTCTCGCTTTATTGCTGCTTGCACTGTGTTATGGCTAGGACTTACAGGTGCTTTAATATTACTGTGATAATACGCATCCAGTAATGCATATTAGGAAAGGGATAGATTATAATAAATACAAACTGCAGTCCACAGAGTAGTCAGTAAGTCTCCAGTTCCTAAACCTTCATCAAAAGCACCTTTTAAAAAAAATTGTGTACTAAAAGCTCGAGTACTTGCTTCTGCCCCACACAAATATTTCATTTAAATGTTGGGGAGAAGAAAAAGGGGTAGAATAGAGGGGAACCGGGCCCAGCAGACAGATGTGGTTTCATTCTTTGACAACACTTCGCTCATCAAAGCAATAAACGGGGTAATCTCGGAGAGGAGGAGCAAACAAACGTGTACATCAGTTAATTTGGGGTTTGCAGCCCGAGGAGCGCCCGTTACGCCCCGCGGTGCCACACTGCTCCTGCGCGGAGGCTGCTGGTGCACGGTGGGGTTTGCAGGTGCCGATCTCTGCATCTCCAGGTGCAGGGGGACCCACGTCCTCCAGAAGCATCCCCGTAGCTGTGTTCTCACCTTGGCGGCTGACCGGGGTCATGGCGGCTGCTGGCACCTCTCGCGAGTAGAAACCTAAACTTTTGCTTCAACAGTTGTGGATTTACATGGAATTTCCAAGACTCTTTCCCTGAGAATGGTGTATTTGAATAGCAAAACTGGCAGCTTGTCTCCAAGGCGTATGTGGTATAAAAAGGTCCGGAAGGCTTTGTAGTTTAGGTCAACAAAAATTATATAGGATCTATAATTTTCAAGTCTCGGCAGACTCGATCCCATCTGCAGTCTGTTAGTGTCCTCAACTTCAGATGAGATTGTTGGGAGGCCTTAAATTGCAGATGGAAATTGTGTTGCAGGGAGACGGTATTTTAATTCCATAAGTAATAGATGTGACATAAAAAAGAATATTCAGGAGGCTTTTTACTGCTGTGTTTCTGGTAGGAGGTAAATATAAGCCTTGAAAAAGTGGAATGTCTTGGGAGAACTCTTTTGTCTCTACCTAATACGCAGTGGTTCTCTCTTGGGCCAGCTTTGGCTAATTGACTGCCAGTAAACTTCACACAGAGTCACTTGAAGTTGTTGTGGGTATATTCAAAGGTATTTCTTTCCCCTGGGATTTATATATCTTGCTACTAATGAACTTTGGGACTCGGAGGTGTCTCTTGTGAGTCTGTCACCGCGAGACACTGGATATATTTACTTTGGTTTTGGCCTCTCTTTTTGCCTTGCAAAGTCTGTGGGCTGTGTTTAAAACTAAAATGTAAGCGGAAATCTAAATCATTGAGTTCTGTTCAGGTCTGCAGGACACTTCCACAAGCATCCGGGTCTGCTCAAACTCGGTATCCTCCTGGATTGGGATCGGACCCTCTGTTTTTCATCCTTTGCCCAGTTGTGCTGAGAAGCCGGAGGAAGCAGAGGAGGGAGTATGCCTATATTTGGACCACGCTGCGTGGGCAAAAAGAAACATAAACTAGTCATAACCAAAGAATTAAAGAGGAACTTCAATGAGTTTGGGGTATTAGCAAGTCTGAAATTCATTAATTTCAAGCGATTTCTGTTTCTTCCCATTTTTGTAACTGGTGCCTGAGGTGCAGCGGCTTTACCTGGCTGGAACTGCATGTGGCAGCACAAAATGTCCTGTTAATGCCAGCCTTGGGCTTAGCGTGATTTTACAGTTTCTCTGTATATTTATTGGAATTCTTGCTACTAATTTAAATGTTTGCAAGAAGCTTTCAATTCTGAAAATAATTCCCTTGTTCCAGTGTAAATAAGGGTAAGCTTTCATTTGCTCTGTTTGCTCGGCATTTGCAACTCTTAACATTCAAGAAAACGGACAAATACAGCCATACTAAGTATAGGCAAATATTTTCCGTATAACACTGCCTCCAGTACAAATTCCAGTAAATGCATAACAGAACTTCTCGAAACAACATATTCTTTAATTATCTGGATTTCCCTGAAGAAACGGGGAGGTTTCCAGCTGGTTACTTGACCTGAGGATTTCAAATGTCCTTTCTGGTCCTGTGTAGGAATATCCCATCCAGCTTTTCCACTACACGTTTTTTAAAACCTCATGGCAGCTTTGATCGTACCCGATAAAGCATTTCAGTAGTTCTACACTCAATTTTTGTGTGTTTTATTGACACTCTCTTGTTCCTCCTGCTCTTTACTCAAGCGTCCATCTGCCAGATCTGGAGTATTTAAGTGTGAGGAACTGTTACCACATTGCCACCACCCCTGTGAGCTTTCAGAGTATGTATTAAGGGTTACTAGCTCTCCTCTAGCCCCGGGAAGCTGGAGGATGAAGATGAGCACAATGCCATGCTAATAAAAGACAAATGTTTTGTGGGAGCTTTGGGTATGAGTTTGGGGTTTTTTGGTTTAATCTCATGACTTCTGAAATAATCTTACGGTATCTGGAGGGTTGTCTAACAAAAAGCATTTGGGTCTGTGGGGTTTGATTCATGTTGGCATCCCAGAGCAGAGCTCTAGTGTTTGATAGCTTGCTGGTTTTATTTCTCCACCATGCCTGAAGAACGCAGCAGGAGCTATGGAAGGCAGCGAACTGGGCACAGAAGCACGGAAATGCTCTTTCCAGATAGCAAATAACTGAATTTTTATGGAGTAAAGTACCGGGTTGTCATCCGACATAACTGGGGTTGGTTTGGGCTCCTTTTGAGGGTCGGTTTGCGAGTCGAGCAGACCCGGTGGAGCTGGCTCCAGAGCATCCAGCTCAGGCATTTACTCCGCAGGCTCACTGCAGCGGCACCGGGGCTTGTGGAGCCAAGCTGCCCTGCCAGTGGAGTTCACTCTGCTGCTCAGCAAGTTTTATGCTTTCTGCTGAGTACTCTTGCTGCTATCTCCATTTATAACAATAATTTACGTTTGGGTAGATCGCAGTGAAGTACAGCCACGCATTTGCGGTTTGGATGTTCCTTTGGAAGTTACTCCTATAGAGCTTTGGGGCACTGGTGAGTTCGACTGCAGGAAGGACTCTCCGGTTTGTTAAAACAGTTCGTTTTCTCTTACGGTAAGAGGGGAGGAAGCTTGACGCATTTTCTTAGAGATCCATTGTAGGAGCTAGCACACAGTGAAGACGCGGTAATGATTTGCTAACCTTTCAGTCCTGCGTCAGGAAGCCTTTTGTTGAAACAATGGTGAGCAGGGAGCAGACGTGTAATTCATGCCTCTTAGGTGCCTTCAAAGGGGCTTTGCTTGCTCTTGGTCTGTGCATAATGCAGAAATGCGTTATTCTTGCGTGGCAGTCGCTTGTTCTCTGGTCCCACAGGTCCCAGAAATCGTGCTTGTTCACTCCTGGACCTCTTCAACAGCACTGTCACTGTTAGAATCATAGAATCACAGAATGTTTTGGGTGGGGAGGGACCCCCAGAGGTCCCCCAGCCCAACCCCCCTGCAGGAGCAGGGACACCTTGAACCACATCAGGTTGCTCGCAGCCCCGTCCAACCTGGCCTGGAATGTTCCCAGGGATGGGGCCTCCACCCCCTCTCTGGGCACCCCCTGCCAGGGTTTCACCACCCTCAGTGTAAAGAATTTCTGCCTTAGATCCAGTCTATGGGATGAGCCTCTTAACTGCAGGGGTGAACATCTTGTACCTGGCAACAGAAAACCTGTTGGACTGACAAGTGGCTGGCTTAAAATACTTAACTGTTGTTTTCTTGCTTGGATTTTTTTCTTTATCCTAATTGGCTTCCGGGAGCTATTCCTAAATATATTGAGTCTCACAGAGGAATAAAGCTAGCATTTGTTAGCTGGAAGATGCTTAGGCTGCGCGGGTGGCCCCGTTGCTTGGACAGATCTGCCGTGGTTTGCCTCTTTATTGACCACAAAGGTGAGGTTTCATCAGCATCCTTGATACGCTGAGGAGTTGCTGAAACCCTTAACTTGTTGCACTCTGGAGGAGGCAGACTTGTACCCACAGCAGTACCACGGTCCCGTCCTAGGGCCAAGGAGATGACTTGGTTTTATGAGAAGGAAAGACAGAAGGAAGGAAAGACCTTGTTCCCACTGAGGATGGATGGGACGGTATTTCTAGGAAGCCGTGAGGAAGGAAGTTCACTGTCCTGGCATCACTAAGGAAGAAGAATTAGGTGACTCCTTAGAAGATGACAGAGGGCGTTTGGAAATGGTAGCAAGGACTCTTTAAAATTGGGGTTTGTCCATACAAGAACACTCAGGAAAGTTAATCCAAATGAACTGAAGATACAAATTTGAAATACGATTTTAATTTGGTTTAGCTTAATTCATCTGTTTGCTTTTATTCTGAATGAAGGTGTCCATGTAGGAATTTAATTTCATCTAACAGGAGTGCTTAAATTCATATCCTTAATTAGGTTGGGGGGGGTGTCGTCTTCCTCCATGAGCGTTCTCAAACAACCTGTAGCCAAGGAATCGGGCATCGGCAGAAGGGAAGCAATGCCTGTGTAGGTGCATGGGTGGTGTTGCTGAGAAGCCGAGAGCCTTCCCCTTCTCCCCCTGAAAGGGGAACAATGTGCCATGACTCTCCGATAGCCAGCTCTTCCCTACAGTCCCTTCGGTGGAGCGCGGCGAGGAGTTACAACGCTGACGTTCCTGCATGGCAGATCACAAAACCCAGCAGCCCCCGGGCGTGCGCAGCTGCGGAGCACAGCAATACTGTATTTCAGGGGTTCAGGGAAATCTAATGCGCATAAACGCTCATTTTTTTAAGTTTGAGATAACACACTTAACTTCAAACCATTTTGTATGTAGATTAGGGAATTTATAAATTCTGTAATTAAAGCTTGTCCTGATTTGTGTAACAGTACTTTTGTATTGTTACTGCCTCGTTACTCCACTTATGTGCTTCATATTACCTTTTTATTCCACTTAAGTAATTTTCCAGAATTAATCGCAGAACTTCACAAATCCTTAATCAGCTGTCCAAGAGCTGCACTGAGTTGGTTTTTTTTAATCCAGATTTTTTTAATATTTTAAATGCTTGTTTGCTCAAATATGTTCCTATGAATTTCTGGACACATTGCACAGTACATGCTGACACCGTGAACAAAAAGCTGGCCAGTCTGTCTATGAACAGTGTGCTGTGGTATGCAGTGTCGTGGCACTCAAGGAATTCAGTGATCTCTGTACGAAGAGCAAGATGTTGTTTATGGTTTCTTTATAAAGGTTGTTTCAGGTCTGTAAAACTCGCTATGCAACGCGGAGCGAGTGCTGTCAGCTTCAAACATATTCTGGCTTTACTCACAGTCATAAGTACCCCCTGACGATGTAGGGTGTGATGCAGATCTGTTTAATCGTAGTGGATGGGCTCTTAAAAGGCTCTGAAGACTCTGTCGTGGTATGAGCTTATTCCTCTGCGCTAGAAGGGTATTTTCTTGCTAGGGAATTTTTTTGTTGTCGTTAATGTCGGGGTATTGTGGCTTAGATTCTTCACTCCTGGGCTGAAAGCATTTGGAAAGGTTTTATGGGAGATGATAAACTTAATGGTCTTTCAAGCTGTTAACTCTTTTGCTGCTAAATGTAAATGTCTCCATAACCCTGTGGCGGTCGATGTGGTCTTTATAACGCTGGGAGACGCAAGAAGTGTGATCCAAAAAGGACAACACAAAGGCACCGTTTAGACTTTGTCTCCTAAACTCTTCTCAGTGTTTTTCCCATTGAAACGTGTCTCCCATATGTGTGGCAACATCTTCACTCCTACCTGATGTCTGCAACCTATTGGTAAATTCTCCTGTCCCTATGGAAGGCTTCCTAAGGGGATCCCACCTGTCTTGTAGCCCATCTCTGAACGCTTTGTGTGATTTAGGAAATAAAACCATTAACCGCCACAATCCTCCAGAAATTTAAGAAATAAGCACTTAAGCGTGGCTTGGATTGCGTTTGTTGTTTCTTTCCCTAGAGGTGAAACCTCAGGTAAGAGTTTGAATTCCAAAGCCTTCGTGATCTTTGTCAAATCACAGCAAAGCGGAAAGTGCCATCGCAGTGCAAAAAGGCTGAAATTCAGTGGTGTTTCTGCCTTGAGCAGGCTTAAGGGGTTTTTAGAGCTAGCAGGAGCATGACTTCTTGAAATGTAAGCAAATTCGGATGGAGGAAAAGGCCGATTGTTGAAATGGGCAGCTTAACAACAGTATTTTGCAATGAAGTTACAGTTTGCTTTTCCGATGAATTGCCAGCTTTCTATTGGAAAAAATTTGCTTAGCGTGTTCTCAGCCCTAGAACTGTAATAAATTTTCCCCTCAAATATCCACCGTTTAACTCCAAACTTACATAAGCCCATATACAGCTGAACTATTCGGTGCCTGAAATGTGGTTTAGGGGTCAAGAAGGAGCTAAGCACAAGCCTGTCTGCGTATCGTCTCAGGGCTGTTCTTTTTCTGAAGGAAGGGTGCCACTGGTGATGTTACAGTTTTATCCCTTTTCTAGGTACAAATCGCCGTTTCAGGAGTTTTTGTATTTTCTTGCTTGGAATTCTGTATACTTCCCTGAACCTTTTTCCTTTAAAAAAAGAAAAAGTGAAAAGCATAGGTGAAAAATCAAGCCGAGTATTTTTTGGCAGTGACTGTTGGAGCTTTAAATTTCTCTAAGGTAATATTTTTTTTCCCCCCCCCCTCTTGTTTTTGTAGGATGCTGTGACATCAAAACCAGTAATCCAGTTTCAAGGAAGCCAAGGGGTAAGTTTCTATGTGGGTTGCCTTGGAAAGTACTGGCTTATACAATTAATATCTTTATTTGTTCTGTACGTCTGTCCTGTTCCAGTTCAAAGCCTGATGCTCTCGTTTCTGAAAGGGAGAGACGGGAAGTTCAGACGTGGTCCAGGAAAGAGTGGGTGCTCATGGATTGCATGGATCATCTCTCTATAAAAACCTTCCCCTCCCTCTTTATTTTCTAACCTTTCTAAATCCATAGCACCAGCACCACCAGTGTTGCTGGTGGTGAAATTTAGTTTTATACAGCCGTGCTGTTGGGTAGAACAAGGAAATGGGAAGTTCCCTGATGGCAGCGCTGTGGTGGACGCAGCAATCCATGAAAAACTCGCCTGCGTCCCGAGGAAACGCCGTGCCAAGCCTGGAAAACTTGGTGCAAGGCTTTACGGGTAGCAGTTATTTACAGTAGCAGTGCTTGGAGGCTGCTACGAATGTACTGAAACTTTATTTAATACGCATGTCTAAACAGCTCTGCAGCTTCTGTGAGTACCAAAAGTTTTTTTATATCTAGGAGTTTTATTTCTCTTAACTTCTGTTCTGATGCCTGAACTCCTCCAAGATATTTATAGAAACCGTCTGTCACGCCAGTTACTGACAACGTTGAGATTTAATTGGTAGTGTTTGTGGTAAAGTAATGCAACTCTTCAGTGAACTTCAAAAATGCCATTTATATACCTTTTGGATACAAAAACCTGCGTGTCTAACATTGGTGCTCTGCATAAGGAAGGGGAATTTTAATATTTTTTTTTTTCAATAATCTGAACTCAGCCATAAAAACTTGTTAATTTTTTGTGGTGGCACAGTAAAACTTAATTCAAAAAGGCTTGAATTAAGCAGGCATTAAAGTCTAGCATGCTTTTCTGTGCCCATATTTTACCTTGTGATGTTAGTCTCACTAATAGCACATAGTACTCTAACAAAATGTAGCCGGAAAGACGATTGTTATCTTAAGTTAAAAAGAAAAATACAACCCTTTTCGTCCTGGGAAATAAAGAAAGGAGCAATTTCCAGGTTTTTTACTTTGTTTACAATTAAACTTCCCAGAGTGCTCAGCATGAAAGCTCAGATAAAAATCTGCAACTGAACTCTGGCAAAATTAGAAGCGAGCGACAAGGAGAACTTGTAAGGGTGCATGATTTGTTGCTATCGGATGAGCAAACAGCTTTGTGTGTAGTGAAGAAGCTAGAAAGACTGCAAATGCTTTCCTTTCACTTTTTAGAGCGCCTTGGGAGGATCTACACCCAACTTTTCCTGTAAAGCTGCTTAAATTCTAGAAATGCCTCTTCTCTTAATTTTCCTCCTCAAAGGAAAGGTAGCAAAATGAATCAGAACAGCTCAAAATGCTCCTCTGCCCTCAGCCACTGCACTCTGCTTGTGGTGGGTTTTGCGCGGATCTGATACGGGCTCAGGCATTTTCAGGTTAACCAAAAGAAAACCTATTTTTTAAAATTATGCTGTTCCTTATAATAATTAAAAATATTTTCAAATTACGCAGTGCCTTATAAAAATTAAAAACAAGTATTTAATGCACTTAAGTATATTTGAGCCCTTAACTTCCAGAGAAGAGTTTTTGGTGAAAGAGCTGGGAGTCACCTGTAATTACAGCCCGGGTTGAATGGAAAAGGAGCCAAGCGGCACGATTGCGTCTGATGCTGCCGTTGAAAGAGCGAAGCGTTGAGCCCTGCGCAGTGTGAGCAGCGCCGGGGCCTTGCGGGCGGAAGGAGGACGTTGGCAGCACAGAGCTGACCTCTGCTTGCCTCGTTTTCAGCTGTTTAATTAATTGCACTGTCGAGTAAAGGCCAAAGGTAGAGCTTTGAAGAAAGCGAGATCCAGTTCAATTGGGGCTGATAGAAAGAGCTCTTTGTCCTTTTATTATTATTTTTACTGGGTATGACAAGAAGCTGGCAGCTGCGGAACCATCTGTTTTTAAGTGTAGTACTCGTATGTGTCACGATTGTGCCCTGCTTTAAGGAACTGACGGCAGGGCTTGAAATACTTCCTAGGGAGCCTCCTATCAATCGGGCCGCAAAGATAATTTTACAAGTTCTCAAATTCAGATGACGCCATTACAACATATTTGTTTAGCTATTTATTTTTGGAATACGCTTTCTTCCACTATACCTTAATTCCCCAAATTGTTGCTTTCTGTTTTGCTTCCTAATAAATGTTGCTATGGAGAAGATTTCCAATTAACTTCGGAGGGTGGTAGGTTTTGTACGGAGCCCAAATGCCAGAGTGTGATTTAAAGCAGTGTCCAGTGTGACTTTTCTGTATAAATATCCCTCCTGCAAGAAGGAAAAACTTAGAAATATTTGATTATTGGGAGAAGCAAGATACAAAATACGAGTTTAAAACAAATACTGCTTCCTTAATTTAATGTGGTTCTCTAGAAGCCTCCTGACCTGTTGAGTCTCATTATTTGTGGGGCTTTTAAATTACTGTGTCCATGTCTTTTTTACCCATTCCCTGTGTTAGTCTAATGAATGCTGTCAAGGATACTATCAGCTTCTAATACATAGGGAAAAAAAAAACCTTCCGTGGTTAATATTCTAACTAACCAGAGAAGGGAATTGGCCAGGAATAAAACATGGGGTCAGCAAGGTGGCAGCTCTGCCGGCCAGGTGCTGAAAGGAGGATGTGGGTGGTTCTAGCCCAAAATAAAACAGCCGTTTCGGTGATAGGGAACGGAACCTCCTGCATGGATCCTGGTCTGGATCAAATCTCATGAGAGTTCTTACGAACTGTGGACTGTAAATGGTCTTTGCCTTGGGATGCATTTCTTCATAGCAATGCTGGTCTGGTTAAATACTTTTTCAGTGCAATAATCAGAATTGCGATAGGTTGTAATTAGCAGGGAGTTGCTCTGCTTTGAGATGCTAAAGCAGGACTATCTGGATGTTCCTTAGAGCAGCATCTGTTCGTTACTTTTTCACCACAAACTGGATTTTCTTGGACACTTTTGTAAGTTTATATGGAATCTAGAGCATTTTTCCTTGTTTCAACGTGCATTTAAATGAATTGAAGAGCTTGAGTTACCAAAGTGTTACAGTGGTAGCTGGAGTGGAAGCTGAAGATGCTTCTATTTCAGTAAAAGCATCTGCAGAATTAGAGATTCGGTTGGGTCAAATTTGCAGGTGCTTACTGGGAGGAACCTGAGATGGGGGGAGTGGGGAAAGACCTGAACTGGGGGGAAAAAAAACCCTTCAGGTGCCAAATACCCGTACGTCTGTGCAGCTTTCTTAAACATGACTATTAGGAACAAAATGTCTTAACGTTATGCGATTGGGAAATACAACATTTTCCCCTGTTTCTTGGGATGAACTTGTGCTGATATTAATAGAGGAAGGTGAAATTGCCATTCAGAATGAACTGTACACAGATGAATATTACTTGAAAGAAAAAAAAAACAGAAGTAACATCTGTACTGAGCTATTTTTAAGTGTCTATGGTTACTGGTGTAATACTCGGCACCAAAATTAGGGCTCCCTCAAAGCAGTTACCATGCTGATTTGGTGGCTTGAGAAACCTTCTGTTTCAGCTAAAAATAATTCCTAGATAACGGCCAGTTTGCATATGCTACACTTTTCAGTACTGGAACGAGCAACGTTTCACGCTGAAGCAGCTCTCTAGCTTCTGTCTCATTTTACATCCTTTGAAGAAGCTGCAGAAACTACAAAAATGCCAAAGTTGGGGCTCTCAGAGCAGCGTTTTTCCCAATGGTAAACGAGGAGCTAGAAGCAAGTTAGTTTAGCATGCGAATATATGATTTGGTTACATCCTTCGGATTTTATTTTACAAACCCATCGTGTGCAGCACAACTCGTTCCCCCAACGGACAGCACTAGAAGCTGAACAGACCCATTGCATTTTACCTTCTTGCCCCGTTCCCAGCACATTAACTAGCGGGTGAGCGGTGCCAACTGTAAAATACCCACAATCTACTGTTTACATAACTTTGACTTTGTGGATATTTGCAGCTCGCTTGTAAAGCAGAAGAGAATTTTATTTGTTCTGGATGGGTGGGGGCAGAGGGTGCTGGGACAGATTATGAGGGCTCAAGGCTGCCGGCGCACGTTTGGCAGGGGAGATAACGGGGCTCAGCTGCCGCTGCCGGAGGGTCAGCGCTGCCCATCGGCGCCCAGATCGCCACCAAATCTGCTCCAAGTATTTTTGGATCTGGATCCTGGGACTGTGCAGAGGATAACTCGTCCTCCTGTATCGCTCAAGTCTGAGTTTCTTGGTTTGCCGTTTCGAAAGAAGGGAAGTCTGTTTTAAGGGCTGGCTGCAGGATAGCTGGTCTTTCCGGAGAGTGAATGGAAAATGCTGCACTGGCTCAGCTCGGTGCAGGTCACACAAGCATTTCTTGCCGGTTCTAAGAACATCCCTGTGGTTTAGCAAAGCGGCACAGATGCACTGGGTTTCCAGGCTGCTGTAGACGTCTGAGGTCAAAGGGAAACCACCTAGAAACCCTTCTGTACCAGCAGTAATCTTTCATGGAGCACAGTCATATGTGGATGCCACGAGTCGGTTTGCTAGGCATATATATTTTGTGCATATATGTGGCAATCTGGGTAAATATAAATCTGTGTGGTTGGTAGAGCGTAGCCTAAAATAGGTTGAAGCTGATGTTCCTTCTGTCTCATTTTCTGGAAGCCATCTTAATTATCAAATATTGATGTGATAGTAGAGCTCAGATGCTGAGATTTATGTTGGATCTTGAATGCAGAGGGGAAACAGTTTCCCTTTTGAAAAATGAATGGCTGGGGGGAGAAAAACAATGCAGATCGCTGTAGAGTTGTCTGTGGAGCACACTTAATGCTTGATTAAATATTTAATTTAGCAGCAGCGTCACACTCTACTGTGAGCCATGAAATCTCGTTATGGAATTACAATATCTTAAAAAAGAATAAGTATGCTACCTAGTGACCTGGCTTGTCCTATGTTTAGTGCTGGATCACTAATTCTAAAGAAACAAGTCTCAAGTGCTTTAAATTGAATATAAACAGTGGTAGCAAGTCTGAGCCTGAATCAGTAGAATTGGGTCAGATTCCTAGAACAAGATTATTGTGGGCTCCGCTTTGAAAGGCGGCAAGCCGCCCGCTCGGATCCCTGTTCTGTTGCAGACATAGCTGTCGTTTTAGCTGTTCTTTCGATCCCTCTACCTCTGTTACCGTATCTTTTCAGTGCGTGAAGTTTTTCTAACTCAAATCCTTCTTGTAGCTTCTTGCTCTTTGTAGTCTCCTATGCAGTAATCCATATGCTTTACTCGTAGTGGGTTGCAAAATGGCTATGAAGCATAGAGACTGCCGAAAAACTGAATTTCGTCTTAGTGTGGGCTACCCAAGTGACCAATATTTTTCTCCTTCCAAACAGCACATCGCAATTCCAAGGCCTGATCGACCTACGGAAGTGCGTACTTTCACATTTTATCTTTCAAATATTGGCAAGGACAGCCCCCAAGGGAGTTTTGACTGTATCCAGCAGTATGTGTCTAGGTGAGTGGTACAGCAAAAGAAAATCTAGCTTTTTTTTTTTTTCTTCTGTAGAATCTTTTCCCTAAAAAACCTGAACAAAACGTGTTCTTTCTTTTTTAGTCTTCCTAATCTATTTGCATGTGTATATTTGCTAAGGATGCACTCGCAGAAGAATCTGTTTACCTCTCAGCTTTTTTCTGTCCCCTATTATTTAGATAACGCAACCTCAGTTACTCACCAGTGCACATTTGCAGTGTCGGGAGTATCTTTTCCGTTGCATTTCTTTTGCAGCAACGGCAATATCCACTTGGATTGCCTTGGAAGCATACAAGATAAAATCACCGTGTGTGCTACTGATGATTCCTACCAGAAGGCAAGGCAAAGCATGGCACAGGCGGAGGAGGAGACTCGCAGCCGCAGCGCTATAGTCATTAAACCTGGGGGCAGATACGTAGGTAAGCAGCGACTCAATTTGGGGGTGTCTTCAGTAGCTTCTGAAGTCAAATGCTGTTTGATTCGCTTGCCTGTGAAAGTCTTTAACAAGTATGTGGTGGTTCCTTAGGGGTGCCTGACTCCTTAGGGTGCTACTCTCCTTGTATTGTGACTTCTTCCTGGCTTCCATCTTCACGCTAGGACACGTGTGGTGGTGTTTCATAGACTCATAGAATGTTTGGGGTTGGAAGGGACCCCCAGAGGTCACCCAGCCCAACCCCCTGCAGGAGCAGGGACACCTTGAACCACATCAGGTTGCTCACAGCCCCGTCCAACCTGGCCTGGAATGTTCCCAGGGATGGGGCCTCCACCACCTCTCTGGGCAACCCATTCCAGTGCATCACTACCCTCAGTGTAAAGAATTTCTTCCTTATATCTAGTCTAGTTTTGCATGACCTCAATGAGGATTGTGCGCAGTCACATCGCTCTGGTGTTATTTCACATTTGTCATATGTCATTATGTCTGAACTCACGATGCTGAGATCGTGCTGCTGATCCATCAGAAGTGTCGGCATTCCTAGTGAAGTCGGTTAAAACGTACCACCACTGTTGGGTCACATCTGGTGTGTGCCTGCAGTTGGGACCATGACATGCAACGTCTAGAATGTTTAACACAAGCGCTCTGCCATCTGCAAAGAGGCTAAAGCAGCGCTGCCGACTGCAGCCTTAACCAAACCATCTTAGTGTGACGATGAAAGGAGAATCTTAGGGGAGGAAATAAAACTCTGGCAAATATCGGTGGGCTCCAGAAGGAGCCTGCAGAGACCTAGCTTTGGGCTCAGGTCCTTGCTTGAATTAAGCTCAGTCTGATCACAAACTTAGGGCACAAATATTAACCAGAAAGCAGAGGGGCGGGGGGTTTTTTGAGCCAGCTGTTTTTTCTGCAGCCCACGTGATCTGTAGCCAGTCTCTTCTTAGAGGATGTCTGTGATGAGAATAGTGAGTTGCAAAATGTAGAACTGACCCTGACTCATTGTTTTATCAGCCAAGCGCTCAAAGCTGAGAAATAAGATAGTAATCAGGAAGGAAATGCATTGATTTCCTGTAGACTAGAAGATTATTTTGTTTAGCTTATATTTGAGAACATTACAGTAAGTGGATGAAGTTGTTAGGCTTGTGAGGGAGAAGATTCTCAAAGCAAAGTGCTTCCCGGAAAGATAGAGCAAAACTTTTAATTTAAAAATACTCCTGCTAAAACGTTTACCGCTCTGAAATGGAGTTACAACCACGTAAAAAGCAGTGGAGTGGAGTGCATGCTGCACATATAAGATGTCAGTGTTAAAGACAGGAGGACAGCACTGGTCCAAGAAGGGAGAGCCTGGGCAAGGACAGTCGTCCTGTGGGATACGCACGTATTTGGTGTGCCAGCACCGTCAGCTGATGCACTTGCAGGCTGGTCTGGAGGGAGAAGGCTGGCTCTCACATTTCCATGAGAACACGGAGCTCAGCACTTAAAACGTCAGTGGAGTCATTCCAGGCAGCTCAGATGTGGAAGAATTTATATGAAATGTTGAAACTGGAGATCAATGGAACAGTATAGATGTGCACTTACACTTGAACAAATATATATATGTGAATAGATAGATGATACAGCTGTAGGGGGATATAGGTGCTTATATATACACGAAGGGGGTGTGTGAATACATCTATATCTATGCACATACATAAATATTTTAAAAGACTTCATGTTCTGGCTTAACTTTTGTTTTTTCTTTTCCTATCATTGCACATTTTGGCTCTAGCCTTAAGTGGAAATGTCCCGATCTGTTTTTGCTGCTGATGACCCGGCAAGAGTTAAGGGAGTTCTAGAAATCTGATGAATCTTCTCTTGTCCCATTTCTGGAAATGAAGTCCAGTTGACCTCTGGATTTTGGGATGTTTAACGTGCGAATTGTTTTTCTCCCTCTCATCCTAACTCAGCCCTGCTGACGAGGGGTCGTACTTGCTTGCATCAGCGTGGTGTGTAATAAAAAGCCAGGAAATGGGGACTCGGTTATGCAATCTACATTTCAGTAAAATAAACACTGCAGACAATCACCAGTATCTTCAGATGACTCAGTTGAAAACATTGCTTCCTAGCAGTGGCGAACTGCCGTGCTGAAATAAACCTCCAGAGTTCTTGCAGTAAATGCTGGATGTTTGTCCTAGTGAAGGTCACTCTCTTGAACCCAAGTGATTATTGATTGCATTTCCATGTTTTAGACCTTGGAACCTACAAATTTTTCTTTTTTCGATTTGCTGGTTTTGCCTTTGATAGCAGGAACCTGGCTTTGTGACCTGTTTCTGTACTCAGAATAGTAAAATTCTTTGATTTGCGCTTTACTAAGTGATACGGGGCTTCTGTGAGGGTTCTAGTTAAAGCTGTTTTTCAGTAGGAATGGGAAAATGAATTCTTGTATAATGCTGTCAGAAACCAAGAACCGCATTTGGGACAGAGTTGAGGAAGCTGCCTCTGAGGGCTCAAGATGAACTTTTGAGACAGCTTTACGTTCTCGTGTATACATAAATGTAATTGGAGGGTGAAGCAGTTACTGCTGCAGCGTAGGAGGGCTTACTCTATTAGAATAGACAGCGCGCTAATGAATAGGCTAATGTATCGGTGTTAGACCCCATGCATGTGGCTGTGTTTGGCAGGGGGGAAGGGAGGTGGACCCAGCCCCATAAAGTTCCTATTGTTCTAAAAGCAGAAACATCTGCTGGAGTAGCTTTTTTGCTGAGATCAGCAGCAGGGAGCCACTCGCTGACCAGTTCTGGTCTTTCCACTCCATATTTCGACTCTTCTACATAATAATGCAGAATTTTCTTCTCATAGGGAGGGGAAAAAAATGGTTAGATTAACCATGGGGATACATGCACTTGGGATAAATGAAAAGCTGGCAAACAAAGAGAGCTTTATGTAAGCTGGTGGCCAATAATACTCAGGTTTCCAGAGCTTGGTGTTGCTGTTTACTTGTTACAGGCTTGTCACGAATCATAAAACTCACGCGATACTCGTTCCAACAGCGTATCGGAACGGGTGGTGGGTGCTGGTTGTGTTTGTCCTTCATTGTCATCTTCTGGCACTTCAGCTGGTGTAATGAACTCCATATACGTGTTGACAGACCACTGGCCTTTGCAAGGTGACTGCTGCAGTTCACTATTCTCATCTCATTTTAGGCAAAAAGGTTCAGGTGCGTAAACCTGCACCAGGAGCTTCCGATGCTGTTCCCTCCAGGAAGCGCCCAACGCCAGTCAACCTTGCCAGTGCAATAAAGAGAGGCAATAGTGCGATTTCTCAGAGACCCTTCAAAGATAGGGTTGTGCACTTACTGGCACTAAAGCCTTATAAGAAACCTGAACTTATTCTCAGATTGCAGAAGGATGGACTTTCTCAGCAGGACAAGGATTTGCTGGACAACCTTCTGCAACAGGTTTGTACTCTGATGAAGGCCACAATTTAGGTAAAAGGAAACATCTTCTCAGAACAGTCGTACCTTCTGTATTAGTCTGAACGTAACCTGTGTGTCTCAAAGCTGCAGCTGAATGTTTCTCTAAAGGCCGTGTCCGACAGAAGTTCGCAATTCACACTGCTGTTCTGCTAGAGGTAGCAGAAGCCTCTCGTGTATACGCCTCGGTTTTGGTGTATGCAACTAGGCTGTATGACTTTGGTTCACCAGGTCAGTCGCTTTAAGAGGAATGCTTCTGGTTGGTTGTGGGGAGAATTATGTAAGAGGGGATCTGCAGGCTGTTTGATTTGTTATAACCTATACATCTCTATATATTTTTATTAATGTGGACGTAAATAACATGTTCTCTATTGATACGTGTCATGTTTCCTATGTGAAAGTAAAAATATGTCCCTCCCCGCTAAGCTTTACATCATCTTTGTATTGTTCTGCCTTTCCTGCTTAGAAGTGCAACTGGTTAGGTGTGAGGATCATGCGGCTTCTTGCAGAGTATATTATTTGTATGTCAAGCGTGAAAGCTGTCTCCAAGCTGAATCAGTTGTTAACACTTTGAGTCATGTTGAAGGTGCCATTTTGGGAATCGCAGTAAATACTTTTATTGCTCTCGCCATGCAAAACACATCACGGATATTTATTTAAATGCTGCTCTTCTGTATTGGATTTTTTTTTTTAACTCCTTTGTACAGCTGAAAAGAACGAGACAGCGAGGAGTTATCTTGCCCAAGGGCACAGGGCAGGTCATATTGAAAACAAAGTTATTGCTGGCACAACTTGCTCCTTCCCTAGATTTTAATCCTGAGGCCCTTCATTTTCCAGCAGTGCTAGAATTCTTTCGAGCACCCTTTTGAACACTAGAAATAAGTTTCATACTAGAAATACCATTTCTGGTAATCGCCTTTTATTGATGCTCTCACAAACCCCTAGCAGGCAGATTGGTGCATACGGCCAGGTCCACGGTGTCAGCCTGATGGGGCTAAATGCTGATTTGGCTGTAAAAGTATTGCTCGTAAACTTAATCTCCTTTCAGTAGCTACCAGGGCTACCATCCACGAGCAGACACAGATAAGCTAAAAATTACAGGCTGCATTAAAGTGACATGTCTAAATCTGTCTAGGTGTGGGTTTCATTGTGCTCTTGCATCTCTCGTAGGACTTTGTGTTCCTGCTGGCCTTTTTGCCTCATTTTGCAAGGTTTCTATTTTTGGGAGGCCTGGGGTGGAGCTTGCAGAGTCCCACACCAGCAAAACAAGGAGGTAGCAGCTCTCAGCCTCTGTGCAGAGAAAATCGGGAGTTCTTCTGCCTGGGCTATGAGCCTTGAGGAGCAGCTGTAGAAAGAAGCGGTAACCGGAGAGATTCTCAGAGAGTTTTTGAAAAAGAACCTGGCTTTGCTTTTGTCTCTTGAGCATGTTTACTGGGATATCTCAATGTAAAACACAGCTCAAATTCTTCTTGTATTTTGGCTCAGGATTTTGGAAAGCTGACAGAACTGAAAGGAAAAACAAAGTGTTCATCATGTAAACTGATAACTGCGCTTTTTATTTTTTGCTTATCAGGAGAGTTCTGCAGCTTTTTGCTTTTAAATTCATGGGGTTTTAATACTGGGTCATAGTCTCCCTAAAGCAAAAGCAGAGGATTTAACAGCATCTTCAGTTAATTCAAGGTTTTCTGCTCCTTCACTTGCTTTTCTGAGGCTATCTTACTGCCGCACGGATAATAGAAACTCATAAGCACAACCATCTCATGAATGGAGCAAGCAATGGAGAACACTAATCCTTAAACAGATGCACGGTATCTCCACTGACTGAATAAAAGCATCTTCCAGCTTCAAGCGTAATACGGTCGTCAAACTGAGCGGTAAAGCAGTGAATCTGGGATGCGGTCGCTGGCTTTGCCGCTTGGTCAGCCGGGCTGTGGGCATAGCATTTGGTACCTCTGCCTCCGTATCCCTTTTATAAAATCAGATTTAAGGCTTGGTTTTCTTTCTAAACTCGCAGTGCTCTACAACCACCAAAGAAGGGTTCGCTAAGGCAGTATCTGGGAAAGCTTAATTGGGGCTTTTTGGTTTGTGCTGCCATTGTATCTTTCAGATGCGTAACCAGCAGCAAGAAGTTAAATTTTTCAGTAAAGCTGTGGAAAAACCTTAAAGTGGGAAAACTCTGAACAAGTTGTTTCCGTTCTAATACAATTCTGCCCATTCCAGCAGTGTTTCCTATCCGTGTAGGCACCGTGCAGAGTTTTGTGGGGAAACTACACACGATAGAATTGGATAAAATGTCACAAAGCTTCTCATGCGAGTGTACCAAGCGAGCCTCAGCCTGTGATTTCAGTGCCATGCTTTATTTTAAAACCCCGCGTTATAAGCTGGTAATCATAGGTTTTTGTTCGTGCCCTGCAGTAGTCCTCGGAAAAGTTCTCCTCCATGAAATCCAGCGGATGATCCTGATGCCCTGAACTGCACAGTGTAATCTGCAAGCTCCCTAATGCAGTCTGTCTGCAAGGCATTCTCTTCACCACTCCTTGAGAAAGTAGCTTTCTGTCTCCTGTTTTACTGCCGCCTTGGCGAGAAATTCTCTTCTGGCAATTGTTAACTAAGCTATCGCCGCAAGAGTTCCTCTCGCAGCTCATAAAGCCGCCCCGTTCTAGCTGTCGGGCAGGTGCGATAACTGAACTGCCTGTTCCCACTAGGGTTTATTTCCAGGTATTTCCATAAACTGTCATTGTACTGTTCCAGACTATCCAAGCTGAAGAATCTGTTTAGATATTGCTTGTTTCCCAGTAAATTGGATATGCTTTGGAAACTCGAAATAAACTATAGCAATGACAAGGCAAAAGGAAAGGCACAGTTTGAGGTAATAGTCTAAATAATTAGGAAATGAAGTATAAAGTCTCTACTTGTTCTCTGACACTACTAACTGCTGCTGAGGGTTTGCCTCCATCTTAGATCTCTTCTGTTGGAACAAGTGAGAAAATTAAACCCTGACAGTTCTTTGCAAATGACTTTTGTTTCAGGTGGCAAATTTGAGTGCCAAGGACAGCACTTTCACACTGAAAGATTGCGTATACAAAGAAGTGCAGAAGGACTGGCCTGGCTACTCTGAAGGAGATCAGCAGTTGCTGAAGAGGATACTTGTTCGGTAATTATTCCATCTTCTCTGTAATATCATCTGGAGCTTGGCAATACTGGGCCAGGTCAGTTACTGTAAACCAGGGTAACTGGAGTCGGTAGAACGATGGTAAGTTGAGTGCATGACTTATTTTAACATAAAGTAGATCTGTTGATCATCCAGGCAGCTGTACAAGTTGACTAAACTTGAATATCAAAGTGGAGGCGCTCTTCAGATCGTCCTAGGTTGCCTTTAAATCGTTATCCTAAAAGCTACAGGAAAAACCTGGATGGAAAGCAAAAGCTGTTACAGTTAAAAGTTAATGGTAGTTTAAAATCTCGGGAGATGTATGGATTAAGGTGAATGGGTCCAGTTCAACTCTCCATTGAAACTCTCCTTTCCTTTTTCCATATCTTCTTGCACATGGCTTCCTGTGCAGACCGCCGTGTTTGTTCAAGGCAAGGAGAGAGACGTTACCGTGCAGCCGCGTCCCCTCGCTGTCTCGCTCAGCTGCCTCTGTGCTCTGTTCCTGTGGATGTCCCTGTTCCTCTTGAGCTGTTTGCTTTGGAGACTTTGCTGCTTAATTTCTGTAGCGTTATTTGGATGTTTTGTTTACTTGGGTGTTTTTCTTGTGTTGCAAAGTCTGTTAAGATCACAGTTGCCCTGCAAGATTAATATTTGACTGAAGTAAGGGATGCATGAAGAAGCAGGAGGCGGTTCTGTAGAGATAAGTTCCCTAACAGTCGTGCTGGTTGTCCTGCTGCCCATACAGTGTAATCCCCACTGTCCAGGGGATACCTGTCCTCATGTTCCTTCCTGAAAATGGCCCTTAACAGAGTTAGCGGAGATGATAGTTTTGTCTCATTGGTTGCTAAAGACTTTTTTTCCTCTACAGATGTTTTTCCTTAGGTGAAGCCTCCAAGCTCGGAAGCTCTTGGCTGGCAGGCAGCAGGGAAAGAGAACGTTCTCCCAGGTTCCTAAAGGAGAATTCTGCTCTGAGTGTTTCTATTTCCCTCTCTGGGTTTTCAGAGTGTTTGTACTGACTTGGTACAGGTTTTGTAACGCAGATAAAGATTTTACTTGACTTGTTTTTGAGACTTACTGCGCTTTTGGTTAAGATTAAGTAGAGCATGCTCTGTTTGAACAGTTTCCATGATTTGAAAGCACAATTGGCTTGGACATGAGACTTTGTTAAACCAACAGAAACTTGCACTTAAAGTGCTCTGGCATGCTAAAGAAAAATCAAACTCGTTTAAATGGCCTTGATGTTGCATTATAATTAAATGGAAAAATACAACTGCCATGCAATCTTTATGGCTTTCAAAAAAGTTAATTCTCCCTGTAGAAAGCAATGTTTACTGCTTTTTCTAGAATTGTGGCATTCAGTTACGTGAAGGTCTAAAAATAGACCTTGGAAAGGATGTATTCAACTGTACAAACAAAGACCCGCTCAGCCAATGCAGGTAATGAGGCTACAAAATGGAAAAAACATGTAGGGTTGAAGACAGTAGAAAAACATTCACAAAAAGGGCACAGGCACCAGACGTAGGACTTTACGTAGCTGGCTGTGGCAGTCTGCGTGGTTGCCTAGATCCAGCCAATTGTTAAATGTCCTCTCGGTTTTCAGGTCCGGTTGCCACTCGATGGTTCATCGGCTGCAATAATTAGCACATCTGCAAATACTGAAAGCTATATTTCACGGTGCCTGTGGTAGACTAATTCATTTTTCCTCACGTTATTTGTGTTTTCCATCCTTCTTTCACCGCTGTAGTGAAATGTTTTTCCGCTGTTACTAGAGCTGCTGGATTGAAAGTCATCGTCTTTCATTCACTTTTTTTAAATCCATAATTAACATGTTAGGAGATGTGACAAGGTTGCTCAGTCTAGTCAAACAGCATGCAGAAAGCCACTTTCGCTGCGGTGTTCGTGGAATATCTCTGTTGCCCTTCCTGTTTTCACAGTCGCCGAGTACTTTTCTTGAGTTGATGCGTGGCTGTTGAGATTGTTCTAAATAAAAATTAAACAAAGCAGCAACTGAAGCCAGAACGGCGGTGAAACTGCAGGCGTCTAAATGTTGCTGCAATATGGCTGAAGGTTCAAGCTCAGGTTAAAAGAAAATCTTGTAAAGTCGTGGGCTTTATCTCTGAAATAATCTTCCCAATGTTTGAAAAATATGTGCGTTCTTTAAAGCTGATTATAGCTTCTTGTGGAAGAATTTAGACGTTGCTTATTTAGGCTGTACAGCTGGTGACAAAATGACTGCAGAGCTAGTTTATTAAAACCTTTAACCTTGAATTTTTTTTTCCAGCTTGACAGCTGCAACTTGATGCAACAGTAGTGGGGTTTTTTTTCCTGAGTGATTAATATACGGGCAATCTGGCTGGTGTCAGTAGAGTAGGGCAAAGCTAGTACGCTATTGATATTGATATTTAGGAGTTTCTTCTTCCTAGATTTTGTCTGAGATCAAAACTGTAAGTGCCGAAACGAGCTGCTTCCATGGCATCTTCAAGCAGTCAGAATTTGAGCCCACAAAAAACCTCTTTGCTCTGCAGGAAGATTTGAAATACCATCTGTTGGGTTGTCAAGCACGGGATTTGAACAGCCCTAAATTCTGTTTTTCAGGAAACTGTGTCAGCCACAGAACAGTAGCGGTTTTCAAGGAGAAGCACCTTCCCTGAGCCCACCAAAAGACAATGTGAACTCCAGCTCTCCTCCTCAGGTGGGTGCTCCCTCCCCAAGGGTGTTGGGTCTGGTTAGCGCACAGCCAGCAATCGGCTCCATCTGCTCCTGATGGAGTTGGTTGCTGGACGTGGGTCCAGGCTGAGCCGTTGAGCCTGTCTGCGCGCTGTAATCACCTGTTGCTGGAGGCTGTTAGGTCAATAGGTTGTTGGGGTTTTTTCTGGTTTATTAAGTTAGAGTCTAATTCTGGGTTTCCTCAGCATCTGTTTCTCCTCTGGATGTGGTTCAGCGATGGCCTATGGGGAGGATCTCTGACAGTGTGTCTTAGGTTTAGTTTTAAGGGCTAAATTTTTTTCCACAGTGCCTGCATCCCTCTTGGAATTCCTGGAAGAATGGGCTTGTGTTTTACTCATTACTAATAATTGACTGGAACGAAGCAGTAATAAGTAGCCCCAAACACGGTTGAGTTATTAAAAACCTTGACCTTTTGCAACCTAATTGCTGTGACAGATCAGGGGCAGGTTGGTCTGCTCTTTGATTTGTTGAGATGCCAGTGCGTGGAGCTGTGAAAAGCACGTTTTAGCTCTTCCATGGTACTAAACCTCAAAGGAGATGCATTTGCTTGTGTGTTAAGCAGAGTCTGTCCCCACTCCTCTTAGTGTATCTCTTGGCGCAGGCATTTCTTGCTGGCATTGTGAAATGCCGGCTTCCTTTCTCTGCTGTGGGTCAGCCCAGACAAGTTGAGTATTTATTCTCCTCCTGCCAATGGAATGTGTAATGCCTACTTGTCTGGACAGACGCACTGAGGATTAGTGGCAAGGAATATTAGCAGGTAAAGAATTTATGTGCTTTCTGGCAGTGAGAGGGAGGCAATTCTCTATTGAGAACAAGAACTGTGCAACTTGTTTGCCAGGTAGCTAATTCCAAATCCTCTCCTGCTCTGCTGTGGGCATGTTCCTGATGAATAAAGAATGATCCCCTGCATTTGGGTTAGCTTGGAAAGACACAATGCTGTTAAGAGGCTGGTCTTGGGTTTTTCTTTACCTGATTCTGAAAAAATGTAGATTGAAAAATTATCTCGCTTCTGGCTGTATGTATTTTGAAAGACACAAAGGTCTGTAGGGGATGTTTCTGGTCTCTTGAGATGACCCAGTCAAACCTTTGGGGGGCTGATTGGTTTGGATCTAGAAAAGGCTTAGTGAAACAGGGGCAACCGAACACGGAACATAAACGTTTCCAGCAGTGCTTCTGTGAAGTGGCTTGTGTCAGACAGCAAACCACAGACAGCTTTTTATTGTAAGCCATCATATTTTGGATACTCTATAGCTGTAGTTTCTATTTAGAGAAGGGATGCCTGCTAGTGGTTGCAGTCCCAGCAGAGGACTGCGATTTGGTAGTCTGGAATGCAAAATATTTCAGGAAAGCTCAGTTGTGGAACAAAGGCAAAGAAAAAGGCTGGTTTGGTAATTCTAAGGAAGCATGGCAGAGCAGGTACCGCATCATATACCACCTCGTAACCAAAGAGGCAGGGTTGGTAAAGCTGGTATTTGTTGGCTTTAGAGGAAGGTGAGTAAAAGATGGCGGTCGTTCTTCGCTCTGTTGCCCAAGACCTGTAGACAAAGCTGAACGGCCCCTCCTTTTGGGAGATGGACACCCCTCGTGTTCTGCCGGGAAGGCAGGCGGTGATGTTGCGGAGCCGGTTCGACATGCTGTCCTTGCCCCTTGAGCTCTGTGGCAGTAAGAGCAGCTCTTCTTCGTAATTGCCTTGAGAGGTGGAAAGTAGGATTCCTGCCACAGAGCAGTGTCCTTGAGACCCGTGGAGTTAGCAAAGAGAAATAGCTGAGGGAAAAGGAGCAAACTGGTGGCTCCCCGACAAAGCAGCCGTGCATCCAGCTGCGCTGCTGTGTTTGCAAATTTCCATTTGCAAACCCATGGCAGTCCTGCCTGAGACATAAAGAAAACAATAAAATATCCAAAAGAAATAACCAGAGCTATCACTTATTTTCCCCTGGGCACTAAATAATCTTTCCTCAGAGTTCCTGCAGCCCCACGCTGCCAGGCAGGCGCACACCACTGCACTGATGGCCGTCCAAGGTAATTTTGGCTGGCTCAGGCTGGACCGAGCCCGACAGCTGTAGTTCTGGCTCTGTGTTGAGCTCTTCTTTCTACTGACTGATGGATGGGCTCTTCCGTGGTGCAGCTTCCCGAGGCTGCCCCGCAGCCTGTAGGCAACTGCTTCCTAGGAGGTATGGGCACGCGGAGCTGCTCCAAGCCCTGCCTCTGACTGTCCAGGTAGGGCTGATGGGGACAGTCAGGAGCCACTTCTCTGTCTCTACGCTTCTTATTTAAACAGGATTCTCGGGTCACGTTGGCCTCTGTGACATGGCTTTTAAAACCGCTGCAAATGTCCTATTTTGCCTTAAATTCTGAGAACTTAACAGTTGACTTTTTCTTGCTACTTCTGGGAAGTGCCTGTTTCTTGAGAAGAGGAAGGAGTGGTATTGCAAGGCTGAAGTTGTTGACCACAGAGTTGGTAAAACCAGTTGGGAATAAAATGCAGAACTTGTGAATCCCTCCCTGCTCCCAAGGTCTGAGCACATCTTTCCTTCGCGGGGACTCTGAGATGCTTTAAATGCCATGCCACAACCAGAAGGATGGATGTTTTTCTGGCTGTTTCCATTCTCTGCTAAGTGGCTGGGACAGGGGGAGGGTGAAGGACAGGGCTTTATTTCTAAAAGACTAGATTTGAAATAAGATGCAACGAGAGCAGGCTGGGTTGCGTGGCCTGTGTATGAATAGGGCAGAAGATCAATAATTGCTGATGTGATGGTGGGTTTCTATAAGCTCTCCCGCTGAGCCGTGGGCTCCAGAGCGGCTGTCGGGATTGTCGGGAAGCGGCTTGGGATGGATCAGCTGTGGGACCTGGCAGTCCTGGAGCCTGTGTCCAGGACCAGCCCCTGAGCTGGGACGATTGCTAGCAGCTCTCAGCAGAGCTTTTTCTGGGGATGCTCCCTTGTTCTCTGGTATTGCACCACCACCTAGTGGTGACAGCATCCAAAATTCTGGCCTCAAGACTTCAAGATTTTTTTTTTTTTTCCTTTTTCCTCCCCAGAAACGATCCCAGCCTCTGGAGTTTATCGATCCCCTGGCCAACAAAAAGCCCAGGATCTCGCATTTGGCTCACAGAACTCAGCCCACTTTCAACGGGAAACTGAATTCCTCCAACGGGAAGGACGCCCCTGCCCCTGCCCTGCCGCCGGCTCTCCCGGAGTCGGTGAGCTCCAGCTCCAGCCTTCCGGTGCTGGAGCTGCCAAGGCCTCACGATCCCCTTTCGGATGTCAGCAATGACCTGACTCACAACGGCAGAGACTGTGAGAACCCGGAGGTGGCTGACAGATTGACTCATCCTTTATCAACAGACTGTCCCCAAACGAGCAAGCACAATTGCAGCTCGTATGTAAAAACCAAGAAAAAATCCAAAAAGCACAAAGACAAGGAAAAGGAGAGAAAGGAGAAGAAAAATGAAGAGAAATGCAAAGAGGAGAAGCAGGACTGTGAAGTAATAAAAAATGCTGACTTAGTTAGTGTTCCCCAGGAGCAGGTCACAGGTATGTATGGGCTGAGAGCTCCTCCTGTACGGCTTGCGCTCGGATAACCTTGGTATCAGCTGAGGATTTCTGCTCTAAATCTACTTGAGGAAAGCAGTTGTGTGTCCACTTGCAGTGACTGTGTGGTTAACGACATAATATCGCTGTCCCTACCTACAAATCAACAAATGCACTTCCTCTCACCAGAGGGTATCAGGTTTTTCCTGTTTAACCTCTCATGCTGTTTGGAACTGCCTCAGACCGTGTCATGTTTCTCCTTGTTAAATGAAAAGCCTTATTAATATATGGGGATGAAAGGCAGACATCAAAATCTGTTGGAAAAAAAGCAGCGCTGCTTGATTACTTACAGCTCTTCTGCTTGTGTTTGGTATTGTGATGACTGTTGTATTGATTTTTAACTCGGTAATGAAAAGTTAGTCATAAAAGCTTTTAATATTGGCTACAAAAGCAACAATAGATAAGTCTGGTGATAAATGCTGTCCGAGCAGTACACGACCAGCTCTTGCAGGCTGAAAGAGCTTCCGTGTTGCATCCCACTATTACTCTGACAGGTTTTTTTTGGGTCCTAACACAACTGTGGATCTGTTACCCATTGAGACACAATGAAAATGTTTCTCATCAAACCAATATATTTCTAAGTCAATTCCACATACTCTTAAAAGTTAGAGCAGGGAATATATGTTGGCTAATCCGATCCGTTCACTTGCCGGTGCCTGCGGCTCTCATGTTTTCTGCTGTTTCGTTAGGCTTTCTCACAACTCCCCGGCGCAGTGGGACTTCCCCTGCAGCCTCTAAGAATATTGCCGTCCCGATCTGGTGTTAAATTTCTTTTTGCATCCATCTTGTTTTCCTTTGCCCTGTTCCTACTTTCTGACACTGAATTCGTCTTTGTGATCAGTGCATGAAAATCATCCAATTTTGGCTCAAAAAAGGCAGTAACTTGAAATGGAAACTAATTTGCTGAATTCCTGGGAAAAAAGAGCTTTGTAGGGCATTGAGGTTAATACGATATTAGCTCTCGCCTTCCCCGCAGTCTTTGTAGCACCTACAGAACCCATTCAGATTGCTCACCAGTGATTTTTAATGACAGTCCGTAGTCCTGATCGTTGTGTGGCCCTGCAGAACCACGCTCTTCAGGTACTACTTCTGCTTTGATCTTAACTTCTGTGTCAGCCCTAGTTTTTTTTCTGTGAATGTTGTTCTTCCCCACGTACCTTGTGTCTTGTCTTGAACGCCAGTGGATACACACACACATTCTCTCTCTAGATGTATATTTTTGTCAGTGTTTCTTATAAATACCAAAATACTCTGAATTCTTTCTTCATGAAGTTGCTGACCCTTTATCACCTTTTCTGCTTTGCTTTAAAAACAGTTTAATGACTGGCTCTTTGCTAATAAGTAGGAGCTGGGGTTTGTTCCTGATGTATGTGAGGTAACGAATCCGAGCTGGACTTGGAAGTAATCATAAACAGGATGTGGTCAGTGGCCGCTTGGATTTCGTACAGCCAGCTCGCATCTGAATTGGGATCTTTTCCTCCTGTGCCTTATGGGCCTAGTCCTGGCTCCTTTTGTCTGCAGCAAATGGCTGGCAGCCTTCCCGAAGCCCCCCTTGGGCCCGGGGCTGCAGGGGAGCAGAGTTTCTCCTGGGAGGTTGGTTCTAGAGGCAGCGGAGGGCCCTTTGGGGTCTTTTCAGCAGACAGTAGGTGGCACTCATAGGCAAAATAAACCTCCTTTTCTCCGCCACGTTCTCCTTTCACGCTGGCGGTCAGGTAGGGACGAAGGCAGAATCGTCTGCAAACGTCTGCAGTAGGAATCTGAGACTGGGGTGTTTATAACGACATAGTTTTTTCTGCCATTCTTCCCTTCTGCTCAGGGAAGCCTTTCTGTGGAAATTCAGAGAAAAATCAAATTTTAGAAGAGGTAATTAGGTTATTGCTCTTACATGCCTGTGCTTCTTGAGCGTTTCATGCTCCCTACAGTTTATAGGGATGGGTGAGGCTTGGGGCACGCACGTACCTTTCCTGTGCATCTGGGGAGATTGCACACTCAGGGTACTGCTTGCTCTAAGTAACGGGCTTGGGAAGAGGAGGGAAGGAGAAGCATGCTTTTGCGAAGCGGTTGGGTGAAATCCTTTGTAGCCTTCTCCACTTGCCTCTTCTTTTGCTGCCTTCGCATGGATGCAGTTGACCTTCTGATTAGGATTTCCAGTATAATACAGAGTTCATGAAAAATATCCCTCTTCAAACCTGTACCCAGCTGCTTTCTTCCTCCAGGCTAGTAACGCAGTGTTTGGTTTACATTGAGAATGGGATCTGGCTTAGGCTCACATCCAGAATCCCGTTCCTCCTGAGGTCTTTGGTCCCTTCACTTAAACTCCGAAGCTTTCTTAGCGGAGCCTTGCTTGATTCATGTTCCTTCAAATTCACAGAGCAGAGAGCGCTTCCATTTGTCTACAGGGCTACGTGAGGAAAAAGCTGTGTGCCTTGTAAACATCTCTGTTGTACCTTGGAGGAGTCTGGAGTATTAATAGTAGAAATCTAAACCTGGAGTATTAATAGGAGAAATCTATATAGTGTAGAATCAGTAGAGAGGAATGTACACCTTGCTCAGCTCTCTGTTCTGCTCATCTGGACTCATAAATTTGTTTTGCACTTTAGCAGTGGTGATACCAGCGTTATCCCACCCTGCAGGTAATGTTTATAAACTAATTAAGGTGCTACTCATTGCATCAACTGTTTTGCTGACAGACAAATATTAGAGACACCTTGAAGTTTCAGCCACCTTGTTGTGGATCTTCTGTCTTTGTCAGTTCAAAGCAAACCATAAATCCTTTAGTATTCGATAAACTGTATTGCAGATAAGTTTATGAATTTGAAGTTTAATTGCATTGAGCTTTCAAGTTTGTCTATAAACAAGTTTTTATTTTTTCAGGTTTAAATGGAACATGCAATAATTCTAGTGTACCAACATCAACTTCAGAAATGCCAGATTATTTATTGTAAGTATATTTATCAGTTGCTTCATCGCTTTGGGATCATGTTTCAAGCTAAAAATCACAATGTACTGGGGCTTTTTGTTGGGCTTTATTGTTACTCGATAGAACTTTGTAGGGTGGGTTTAAAAAAAAGGACGAAATCCAACTTTGCAGATAGTTTCTGAAACTAAACTTGGTATCAGATCTGTTCTTTACCTCCTTGTGGTGTTCAAGGTTATCTTCCTATAAACCAATTGGTAAAGTACTTCAAGAAACATTGCATACCTAGAAGGGGTTTGAAAGGATTAAACATCTCCATGTTACAGTTGGAAACCTTGAGGGGAAATGGTCTGCTTTTATGTTATGGAAGACAGGGCAAGAAAGGATTTTGTTAGCTAATTCTTCCTCTGTTCAGAGCCAAGATCATCTACATAAACCAGTGAAATATTCTTCATGGGGAGGTTATAACCCGTGGGTTAGGATGTGAGCTGTTTCACCTCTTGACTTTTTAATCAGATCCCCTTGAGGTTAATTAAACAATACACTTGTCTGCTGAGGCACAAAAATCCCTCTGCGTAAAGCCAAAAATGTGCATAAAACCAAACCTGTTATAAACAAAGTTCTCTGATAGTGAAGAAATGTAGCTGTGGGTGATATTCCCCGTGTGCGTCCCAGCCTGGATTTTTAATGCCGTCAGATCTGGTTTGGCTGTGCTGCAATTACTCAGAGGGAAGAGAGAGAGGAGGAGGAGGCAGCATCCACTCCTGGCTCTGCAGGAGCAGTCACTGGAGTTGACTTGAGGGTATACAGCATTCTTGTATGGTTACAAAACCGTGGTTTGCTGGGCTGTATGAACCATACAAACCTCTTGGAGTTGTCATTTCTAGTACCATTCAGAAGAATGCGGGTGGCTGGGGGTGGTTGTGGTTGGTTTTTTTTTCTTACAACAGATATGCTGGTCCCCCTGTAGAGGGATATTACAGCTCCTCAGTCCATCTCCAGAGAAATCCTGTAAAGTTTATGAACTCCTGCAAGGTCTGTCGTCCCACCTTTTGGCATGATCTGACTGTTTTGGTGGTCAGCTCCTTAAATTGTAAGAGCTGTCACTGCTGTTTTGATCATGGGAGGCGTAGGTTTCATACTGGTGAGGACAAATTCCTTATCTCATAGTAGCGTGTCCTGTGTTGGATGCTTATTTATGCCAACCCCTAGCAAGGAGTCGGTTCTTGAAGGCTAGAGCACATTTAGGCTAACGGAGGGAAAGTTTTCCCTTAATTTGATACCTAAGTTAGCTTATACACGTTCATACACCGAGCTGGCACTGCTGCAGACTGAGTAAGGTGGCAAATGAGAGTCATCACTGACAAAAAGATGAGCTTTACCATCAGAGAGGACTGGCTGCTGGGCTTTCTGCAAAATGTCAGGTTTAATGGCTTTTTTGTTGAGCTGAATAACTTTCAAAGGGCCTCAAAGGCACACCCGTTAAACACGAGCTCTTGTGCTCAGCTCACGTTGGGTGTCTTCAGAAGGTAGTGGAGATAGATTCCGTCTGTTCAGCGTGGTTTCTTGTCGTGTGCTTGCCACATCGTCGTATTGTGAGCATTTTGCAGCGATAGCTGAATGCTTTTTGTGTTCCTTTGAAGACTCTTAACACTGGAAGCATCGTATTCCTGCTGTTTCAAGGTCTGGCACAGATGCAGAACTCCATGTTCTGCGGGACATCAGGAGTTAGAAAAGCTGTAGCAGTGCTATCTGAATGTCCTCCTACACCCTCAGCTGCTCCCAGGCTTTGCTGTACCTTCATATTCTACCCTATCTGCTATAGATAGGGAATTACGGGAGCAAACTCTGTCTTCTTTTATGCAGAGGCCAAGGCAATAATCCTGCGGTTACCTCCACGCTACTGTGATGCGAATCGTAAGAGACTGTATTTGTTTTCAAATGCAGTCACCTGGTGGACTTGTCATCATCCTGGTTTTCGGCATCGCAGTATTCACGCTGTCTGGAGAGAAGGCTTACTAAATTGATTAACTAAATTATTCTCCCTCCAGAAAATACGCAGCCATTTCCTCTTTGGAGCAGCGTCAGAGTTACAAAAATGACTTCAATGCAGAATACAACGAGTACAGAGACTTGCACGCTCGGATAGAGAGGATAACTCGACGGTTTACGCAGTTAGATGCCAAGCTGAAGCAACTTTTGCAGGGCTCTGAAGAATATAAGGTAGAAACAGATCTCTCAAAAAGCTATTTCTGCAAGTGGCAATGCTGCAGCTCGTTCTAGCTACTCTGTATGCAGGGCTGTTGGGGATGGGTTGGTGTCTAAAACGTACTGCCCAGAGCCCCAAACTGGTTTATTCGGAACGTGCACACAGCTGACAGCTTTGTAGACTGTTCTTAAAACAGCTCTGTGTTCTTTCATTTTCAAGCTGGAGCACACATCATGGTACTTGTTGACAAGGAAAGGCCTCAGTGAGACAATTGGCGTCTTTAGCCAAAAGCTGCTGGAAGCTATTAGTGTATCCCAGCCAGAAAATTCATATTCGCACATATGGTCGTGTATCGGGGCTGGAAGAGGAGTTATTATGGGGTCATCTGTTTCTCTGGAATCTTTGATCTTAATAATGTAGCATTATTTGACTTGTCAGACTGATTTTAAAAGAGCTTTAACTATTCATTATCTTGAGAAAGTAAGTCTCACTGAGTATAATAAACAGACTTTTACAGAGCACCTATTGTACTGAGCGCTGCTTCCTCCCTCAAACACCCTTCCCCTCTCTCTGAGAAATTCAGTGATTCCTCACTGAATTATTTTTATATCTCGGGGGAAAAATTAGTCTGAGCTGTGAAGGAAATGCCAGTTATCCTGCCAACCCAAGTGCCTGTTACAGGTAGTTCTTGTGGCTGGGGGATGGGGCCTGGTCCTGCCAGCGCTGCTGGTGTCGGCACCAGTGCAGTCCCGGAGCCAGTGAGGCTGGTCGTAGCCATCAGATCTCACAGGGGAGGTCGTGGCGGGAGTAGATTTTCGTCAGTATTTGGAGGAAATGTGTACGTGGAGCCATCAGTGAATGCTTGCCTGTGCAGTAGGTTGCAGGACTCTTGGCTCTTTTGGAAATAATAAGCTATCTTTTCCTTTTTAGACCATCCATGATCAAATTTTACAGGAATATCGGAAAATTAAAAAGGTAAGTAAAAATAACCAGCCACAGAAAAAGGCTTTTGGGTGGTGCCCCTAGTGACTGAAAGAGATGGGTGCTTGCCAAGTGAAAAAACCCAGTCTCTGAAGCTTTCTAGCAGATCTTTGTTCAGCACGAGCTTGTCCAAAAAGCGATCCCTTCCTGGGTCAGAGAAGGGTTTGTGGGGAATCGAGACTGCTCCCCTGGATCCTGGGGTGAGCCGTGTTGGTGGCGTGCTCGCACAAGAAACAAAAGTGCTCGAGTAGTGCCTTTATCCCGTCAAGTGCAAGAAGAACAGTTTGTATGTCAGATGCACAGGCTGAGTGATAACAGGATCAGGTCTTGGGGTCTGCTGGCGTACGGGGTATGATTTGAGGCTGGTCTCCAGTACGAATCCTGTGGGTACATAGTCCCCTGGGGGGCTCAGCATGGCTTTTTGGTGTGGGGGCACGCGGAATACTTTACATCTCTGTCTGTATATGTAAAGCAACAGTTGTCGACTGGAGGGATTTATGATTTGGCTGGATGAGGTAGAAGTGCTGAGGCAGGCTGGGGCATCCATACACCAGGGCTGGGACTTGTTGGTTTGGGGTTGGTTTTTTTTAAAATCTATGAATATGGCCCTGAGCTCTGCTGTCCCTGAAGGATTTAGGAGCTTTCTGAAGAGGTTCCCTGTGTGTTGCAAGTTCATCTTTGTTTTAAAGTTCCCAGACTTGCACAATTCAGTGCTAACTTGGGGCTAAAGGGCAGGTGATGCTTGCTGGAAGCCTCGTTAGGCTGAGCCTCCCTCAAGGTGCATGAGTTTCCCTGTGATGAGGCTCGTGGAGCTGGGTGTTGATGAAAAGGAATTTTGGTCTTTGCCTTGTTTGGACAGAGTAGGTCCATTTTAAATGGATATCTCCTCCTCCAGCCAGAAAAGCTTCATTCCTTGGTCGTGTATTTGTGCCCTGAGGTCCAATAGCCTCGTCTGGGTTCAGTGTAGGTGTCGCCGGGTTCTGCAGAATTGCCTTCCGTCACTGCATTTTCATTTCTCTCCACAGACTAACCCCAATTACAGCCAAGAGAAGAACCGCTGTGAATACCTCCACAACAAACTGGCTCATATTAAAAAACTGATAGCAGAGTATGACCAACAGCAGTTTTAGCTGGCGCTAATCTGGACTGGGTAGGGCAGAAAAAAGTCACCTGGACGTTACGTTCCCTTTTATACAACTAGATTCCTTTCAGAGACGAGCATTAATTTTCCTCGTGGTTGAAGAACTTGGGGATTACTTACGATGCCGAATCTGTTGTGTCCGTGTCTGAGCCGGGTCGCAAGCCCAGCACCCGGCACGGTCCTCTCAAGTTTTTAAGCCTCTCTGAATGTCGGAATGTAACAAATGGAGGAAAAAAAAAAAAAAAAAAAAAATCTGCTTATTTGAAGCCAGCATTTGACACTTAAGGGAAAACTTGCCTAAAGTGAATGAAGCTCCCAAAGGTTAAGAATCAGTAGTTTTCATGGATTAAAGTTTGGCATGAAGTGTAATTACCCCTGGCCCAGGTCCACTGGGTTACAAATTGTCCTTCAAATGGTGAGGAACTGGAATGCTGCTAGGTTACCTCCTTCTCTGGCACCTGCGACTGTTCATATGCAAGCTGTCTGCTCTACATGGCACCGCGTTAAATACACCAAGTACCCAGAGCTCTCGTTGTTTGTTCCTGCTTTTGTCATCTCCGGTGTGTGCTCTCTTGAGGTGGTTGTGTCAGTAGGAGGGGATCAGCCCGGGGATCTGCACTGAGTGCCTTGTGCAGTGCAGCAGTAGATCCTTCATGGAAAGGGGGGGGGGGGGGGGGGAAAAAAAGAAAAAAACCAACTTTTTTTTTTTAATCCGCTTGTGCGTTTGGAAGCAGCGGGCGTAAACGTTTTGCAGTGGCTTCTCCAGCATGCGCGGTCCAGTCTGCCTGCATTAACCTTCACGTACCAATGCTGGGAAGATTGAGACCTGTCTGTCTTTTGACTTTTATAATTTTATACCAAGGCAGCCAATTTTATTAATTGCTAACGAGACTATGGTCTATTTTTGTATAAGAGAAAAAAAAAAAAGCATCTTTTTCTAAAACTGTGCCTCCCTTTTCCTTTTAGGCCAAGTGTTTCAGAACTTTCCCTGTCTTACAACTGCAGTATTACTAAAGCTTATCGGCTAGTTACCCAGAGGAATTATTTTATTACCTGTACTGACCCATGGGGGGTGGGAGGGGGGGATGCGATGCTTTCTTCTGGTTTTTGTGTTTTTCCAAAGAAGCAGCAGCAGCAAATCGGTCTCAGAACAGGCGCCCGAGCGTGAGAGAAGCAAGGTAGCGTTTTCCCATGCGGGTCACTTCCACTGTTGTGCTTTATCTAGCCAGCTTCTCCGTGCAGTCTTTCTTCTTGATTTTTTTTTTTTTTTTGTTTGTTTGGTTCGTTTTGTTTTTGGACTTGAAGGGAACATTTTTTTAGAGTATGGCCAGGGTGTGAGAAACACGCCAAAAAGCACAAAGGTGTCCTTTAACTCTGCTATTTCTTTCTCTCCCCTCTCCCCTTTTAATCCTGCCAGCCTGTGTGATTTGACTTCTTCCCGCTTCCGTTTATCTCAAAGTAAAGGATTGCTTTCCTGTGGCGGCTCCTTCCCTTGGAGGTTGCACTGAAGAGTCTTTCACCCTTTGAAGGAGCGGAATGGCAGAGTTAAGGAGGGAAACAGTTCTTACACAAAGAGTATTTTATTTTTTTCCCCACCTGCCCACCCCCCCCCCCCCCCCCCCCCCAAAAAAAAAAAAGTGGGTCCATCTGCTGTATTAAAAAAAGAAAAATAATAATTCCATTCTGGCTTGATTGGCTTTGCTGCATTGTCCAGCCAGGGCCACCACCGCTTTGCTTTGTCACTTGCAACGTTCTGAGTTTCCCTCCCTGCCGCGTTGCGTCCAGCGCTCACCAGGACTTTGCCATCCCGTTCTCCAAACAAAAGCCTCCGGCCGAAGGGACGCGGCTGAGCTGCGCGTCGCTGGCCCGGTGACCCTCCGGCCGTGGTCCGCCGACTCCCACTGAACAGCCACCTCTTTCTGCTGGTCTGCAAAAGCCCAACCCGCTCAGAAGCGGAGCGGTGAAGGAGAGCCAGGGGGGAAGAGATGCGATGTCCGAGGATGCGGTGGTCCATAGGGCGAGCACCCCGGAGAGCCTCGCTAGGGGAGTCCCAGCGAGCGCCTCGGGGCTTGGGAACGCTGTGGTCCCATCTCTTCCTCTCCGAATAAAGACGACTGGAGGTTAGGGAGCAGTTTCTCTTGCGAGCATCCCTGTTCCTGTAATGTTGCCTGCCTCTGGCGCTTCGGCTCGTCAGGGAAAGCTGGAAAATACGTGGGAGCTAAAGTCGAGGAGCTTTTGTCCAGAAAACTGTGTCCTCCTGCTTGATGTGAGGTCTTGCACTGGGTCGGTCCAGTAAGCGGTGGCTGGGGGCAATGTCCGAGCTCAAGCTTCCCGTAGGCTCCAATCCCAACAAACCTCCCATAGCTGTGAATTACAGCACCGAGGAGGATTTCACCGGAGCCGCAGGGATCTGGGAAGGGGGCGTTTGGCTGTGTGGAGGAACCGGGATGTCGCGCTTTCTCGGACCCACTGTGAGATTTGTCACTGCAAAACCCAGTCGGTGCCAGACCTGCGAGTGGCATCGCCAGCCGGCAGATACACGGATTTCGGCTTTTTCGGTTGGCAAAGGCTGAATTTCCCAGCGTCCACCCGGCAGCGTGCTGAGCGGCGGGGCTTGGTGGGACTTCGTCTGCGGTGCCTGAGGAGCCCAACACTCGGATGGCGGAAGAGGCAGCAGCTACAAACCCAGGATGAGTAAATTCTTCCATGGAAACACTTCTCCTGATCCTTAATATTTTGAACGGGGGTTGGTTTCGTTTCTGTTGCTTTGGGGGGGAGGGGGATAGAGATGGATCTCAATCTTTATACATCTGCTATAAGATATTTTTGCAAACAGAGTTGTATACAAAGATGTATTGTGTACATTTACATGTATATTCTGGAACTTCTAAAATTTGAATATAAAAACTGAAAATATTTAATGAATATCCAAACTGTGAGACCCAATTAGCACTCAACAACTTTCCGCTTCACTTTTCTTTTGGACTGTGTTAAAGAATCGTAGTCGAACCTGCCTTTTTGTTTGTTTGTTTGTTTTTTCCTTTAGAGTTTATGAATAGGCAAATTTTGTGCTTTTTGGGTTAATAGAAACCAGTTCTAGGTGATTAAGTATGATCTTAACTTATTGATACTGTGTTTTACTTTGTAATATTGTACTGTGGATAAAACTATATTGAGCCATGGAGTTGGAGTTTACAAAAGAGCTTTTCACTTTGCCAAAATGTTACAATTTAAAGGCAGCATAGTCTTCAGCTTTCCTAATCTTTTCTTAAGAGCTAGTGTCTTTTTTGTACACTAAAAAGCTGAATGCTGATTTTGCAACATATAATAAATTCACTGTATTGGAAAAAAAGCGTGCAATAAGGTCGTCTTCTTTCTTTTTAGTGCTGCTCACGGGCCAGAAAACTTGAAAGGGAAAGGTGATAAAGGGCTGGTGCAGAGTTTGAAAGCAGGAAACTTAAAAAGGAACCGCGTCGGTTGCAAGTTTAAGTAGCGGAGCAGTAGGTAAGAAACAGGAGGGGGTGCTTGGCGTGGGCCCATCCGTGCTGCGTACTGAGAGCTCTCGCCCAGAAATGCTGCTGCGGAGCAGCCCTGCTCTTAGAATCACAGAATGTTTTGGGTGGGAAGGGACCCCCAGAGGTCCCCCAGCCCAACCCCCCTGCAGGAGCAGGGACACCTTGAACCACATCAGGTTGCTCACAGCCCCGTCCAACCTGGCCTGGAATGGTCCCAGGGATGGGGCCTCCACCCCCTCTCTGGGCACCCCCTGCCAGGGTTTTCACTCTTTGGGGAAGCTTTTCTGGTGCTCCGATGGGATTGGCATCTCCGTGTGGTGGCAGGAGCTGGGGGTCTTCCCCCTCCAATGGCATTAGCGCCCAGTTTTTTGCAGGGGACAAGCTGTTTTTGAAGCAGCACCCGTCACTGGTGTCGGCATGGAGGTTTGGAGGGGTCCCACGAGCACCGAGCAGGGCCGCCCGGAGGGTGCGTGCCCCGGGCAGGAGCGGCGGGAAGGCTCGGAGCTGGGCAGGAGCTGGTGTTGGCAAGCGAGGGCCTTGCTGCTTCCCTTGGGATCGATGATGCTGGAGCTTCCTAGGTTACGGGGCCTCTTCCAGACTGCTCGTAGGCCTGGCCACGGGCTCCTGGGGAGGGCCCAGGCCTGGTTCGGGTGCCTCCCCTCGGCTGCTCTCTGGCTGCGGAAGGGGCTGCTGCTGCCGAGCTGAGTTTTTGACGTCTGAGCTCGCTCGCGTGGGGGCTGAGTCACGTCCGTGGGGAGCTGGAGCAGGGATGTGCGTGCTGCCAGAGCAGCGAGGCGGGGATGCGCCTGGCATAGACGCTGCTGCTGCGCTGCCTGTCCACGCTGCCGGAGCTCCCACCTCCGCCGGCAGCCTGAATCATCCAGCTAAAGCTCAGGATAGAAAGAGCATCTTAGTCGTAGCAAGGCTTTGTCCCTTTTTTTTCTGCTGTCGTCACGGCTGCTTGCTCTGATCCTGGCTTCTCCAGCATCCCTGGGTCTGCTGCTCTCTGTGGCTGGAGCAGGCAAAATAAAATAGAGCCTAAAACCCCTCCAGTAACCACGCGGCACGGAACAGGCTCTGAAGAGCTGCTGCTCTCATTCAGTGGTTGCTGTGCTGCCTGCTTTGGGATCCACTCCTCTAGCGGGGGTGACAGTCACACATTCACTGGGCTCAGGACCAAAAGTGCCGGCCATAGAGCTTGCTTGGCCCACCCGTGTCCATAACGAGCCCGTGTTCATCTACAGCTTCCTCTGCTCACTTCGGATTCGGGATTCTATCTCCGAAATAGCAAAATACAGAGAAGGAGAAAAGAATCCAGCAATCAAAGAACATCTTACAAATGCCTTGGCTTTTTTTTTAAAGGTAGGGGGAACAGGGAGGGGGGGCTCTGCTCGGTCCTGCCTAGCCAGGCCTTGACCTTGGAGTTGACACGACAGCACGAGCACCCGCGCAGGAAGGCGATGCTCCCACGGCTGGCGAGGGTCTGCTCGCCCGGGGCACTCAGTTTACGGAGCAAGAGCCGAGATGCCTTGGGTGAGCCGATGCTCTCGCAAGTCCCCAAATCGTCAGCTTTTTTCTTTCCAATGTCACCTCCCAGACAAGCTGCGTGTCCCAGGCCACCCTTTTGCCATCTTTAATTCCTCACTCATGTGAGCTTCGCCCCGGCCCGGGGCTGTTGGTCTGATGAAAGGCAGGGTCCTGTCCCCTGGGATGTGCGTGGGGACGCTCACGCAGGAAGGGTCCCTTCCCCTCCCAGCTTTCCTGGGGAATTCCTCTCAACCACTGGCAGCTCCTGCTCTGGCCGGTGTCACGCACTGAGCTCATTAACTCAGAGCTGCCCCAGTGGAAATTTACTGGCTGTGGCTGCTGTGCCCGAGCCAGCCCGGCTCCCGCCGCTGCCTCCTTATCTGCACCCAGCTGGGAGCCCGACCGCCGGCCCTCCGGGGCACCGCTGCATGGGGACGAGGAGCAGCACCTATTTTGGGCCGCGCATCCCTCCTGCGTGCCCAGCCACTCCACAGGTTCATGAGGAGCCCTGGGCTCTGATAAATTCAGGTCACACCTGGCAAAAGTGTCACTTTGCACCATATGGGGCAGGAGCTGTCCTTAAATTAGGGTCACACACACATGGGAAGGCGGAGATGACCCCGCAGTGTCCTGGCTGCCCCGGTCAGCTTTGAGGGATGCTTGAAAGATGGCAAAAGCACCGTGGGTTTTTCCTCCCGTGCACCTTTTGCTTGTGGCTTGTTTACAGGAGGAAGCTCATTAGAATAATTTGTCCTTGACACGGTCCGATGGTGCTGGTCCCTCTTGCAGAGCAGCTGCTGCACCTCCGCCGCCGAGCACGACCAGCCCGCATCACCCGTTCCTCTGTCCCTTTCTGTGCATGGGTCTGTCCTCGGGCACGCAAGCACCCGGAGGGCAACGGCGTAGGGGTAGGGAGGAGAGGACAAGGAGCCATGAGCAGCCGGCGCGGGCAAAGATAACGAAGGGTCAGAGCCTGGGGATTGTTTTACACGAGGGGAAAAAACCCAAACGTGCACGGAGGAAAACGTGGCCAGGGAACACCGGGGCTGTTTGCGTCCGTAACACATAAATCTGGGGCTGCCGGGGTTGGCCTCGACCTGCTGGGGGGGACAAGGGGGGCTCCTGCCTGCATGCCCCCATGGCTGAGCCCTTCCCAGCACACGGAGCATCTCTGCCATCAGCACCGGCTCGCGCAGAATCAGGCCCTGAACCTGCTTACAATGAACCACCAGGGAGTTCGTGCCGCCCCGGCTCCTGCAACAGGGGCTCCTGGAGGGGCTTCGTTGGATGCCCGTCCCCGGGGATGGGGGGGGTGTCTGCTGGAACAGGGCGGGTGGGCACCATTGCTGGGGGAGCGGGCCGGTCGCTATGGCTCCGCGGCTCGCCTGGCCCCCCGCCAGCCCCCGGCAGCTGGGGAGCGAAGGCGCTGGGCGGCCGGCCCGGGCTCCCGGCCCATGAACGCGTTGGGCAAGCAGGAACAAGGGAGCCCCGCTCATGCGGTGCCGAGCGTGGGAGGAGTGGGAAGGGAGTGGGGGAAGGAACAATGGTGGGAGTTATGGGAGGGGGGCAAAGGAAAAAAAAAAAAAGAGGAAAAAAAAAAAAAGGAGGAAAGCAGTGGAAAAATACCAGTTCTGGGCCCCTGGCAGCGCTGCCCGGACCCTCCCCGCCCCAGGATTATTGTACAAAGAAATGTTATTTTTGTTTCAATAATTTGCTGAGGCACTGGCATTCCAGCGCAGGGCTCGTTTTTGTCCTCCAGCCCGGCACCAAGGGATCATTGTTCCTCCATGGCCAAGGGGCCGGAGGCGGCCCCCCGGCACCGCCATCGCCCGCGGCCGCCCCGCTCCCGGCAGGTGCCCCCGGGCTTGGCCCCGGTGGGTCCCGTCCCGCCCCGTGCCGGGAGGACGGGGGGCGATGCCAGCGTCCCCCCACGGAGCCAAGGCCCCGGGCGGGCGGGTGGGTGGCGGCGGCGGGGAGCAGAGCTGTCCTCGCCACGTCTGCGGGGAGCGAGGGTGGGGAAGGGGCCGGGGCCCGCCCGGGCGTTGCTCCTGCTCCGGGGGCTCCTTTGAAGCGGGGCCGGCCCAGAAAGGCAGCCGGGCCCCCCGGGGCGCGGAGCGGGGTGCCAGCCACGGCCCCTCGCTGCCGCGCTGCCCTTCCTCCGCGGCGGCCGGGAGCGGCCCCCGGGCACCCCCTGCGCTCCCATGGACGTGGGGTGCGGCCTCACACGGGGCCCGGCTGCCCCCCGGCATCGCCCGGGGCAGGGGGCGGGGCGGGGCTGGGGGGGGGGCCCGCCGGGGGCGGCGGGGTGCTGGGGCGCCGGTACCGGGGGCTGCAGGACAGCGGTGCCGGGATGCCGGTGCCGGGCAGGGGGGGCGGGCGCCGCCGGGGGCCGCGCAGGAAGCCGCCGGCCCGGGGCAGTCAATAGCCGGAAGGCCCCCCCCCCCCCCGGGCGCGGCCGCCCCCCCGCCTGCCCCCCCCCCCCCCCCCCCCCGGGGGGCCGGGGCCGGTAGCGGCGGGGCACGTGCGGGGGGGGCGCGCGGGGGCCGGTTGGGGGGGGCGGGGCCGGCGGGGGGGGGCGGGTCCTGGGAGCCGATTAAGCGGCGGGAGCCGGGGCGGCCGCAGCCGCGATCGCATCAACCCCCGCGGGGCAGCACCGGCACCGCCACCGGCACCGGCTCCGCCGCCTCCAGCGCGCCCGGCCCGGCCCGGTGAGTGCCCGCGGGGAGGGCGGGGGCGGCCCGGGAAGGGGTTTGGTCCTTCGGTCCCGGGGAGCGCGGGCGACCCCGTGCCGTGTCCCCCCGTGCCCCCGGACACGGCGGGGCGGCAGGGTCAGCCCTGTCCCCACGTCCCCTCCGCCACCCCTGGGAGCAGGGACAGCCCCTGTCCCCATCCCCTGCCGGGCCCCCCTGCATCCCCAGGAGTGGGGACAACCCTGTCCCCGTGTCCCCTGGGGGGGGGGGGGGGCCCCCCCCCCCGGGGGGGGACCCTGCCCCCCGGCTTGTGGGCCGTGGTCCTGGGGCCGGGGGGTTCGGGGTTGTGGGGTGGTCAACCCCCTGCCCCCCGCCTGTCCCGTGGGCAGCGGCCGGTGCTGGGGCGCGTGTGGAAAGGGGCCGGGCTGGCAGCCCCACCGCCGCCACCACGCTGGGAGGCCACGGGGCGGGGAGCCCGGGGGGGGGCCCGGCGTGCCAGGCCTGCGGGGCTGGCACCCATTTCCTCCTATTCCAGCTCCGGGAACAATGGCAGAGACATTCCTTGTGGAGAGCCCCGACGTCACGTACAGCAAGGACTTCATCGAGGCCAAGTACACATACAGCACCGTGCACGTCTGCAAGGAGAACGGCGTCACCAAGGTGCGGGCAGGGCGGGCAGGGGGCTGGCGGGGGGGCTCGGCAGTGGCTCTGCTCATCCCCACGTGTCCCCTGCCTCTGTCCCGCAGGTGCGGCCATGCTCAACCCGCTTCACCTTCCGGACGGGGCGGCAGGTCCCCCGCCTGGGGGTGATGCTGGTGGGCTGGGGGGGCAACAACGGCACAACAGTGACAGCGGCCGTGCTGGCCAACAAGCTGGGGCTGTCCTGGATGACCAAGACAGGGCGCAAGGTAGGTGTCCCCGGTGGGACCCCAGTGGGGTCCTAGGACCAGGGCATCCTGCAGGGATGGGGACAGGGAGCTCAGCCGCTCCCATCGGCACCTGGGTCCCACACCCCGACCTCCTCCCTGCCCTCACAGAGATGGTCTGCGGCCCCGGCCCCCTGGTTTGGGGTTGCTGGGGACCCGCGCCAGGCAAGTGGCTCATCCTCATGTTCTCTGTCCCAGAAAGCCAACTACTACGGTTCCCTGCTCCAAGCCTCCACCGTCTGCCTGGGCACCGGCCCCACCGGCGATGTCTATGTGCCTTTTTGCGACCTGCTGCCCATGGTGCACCCCAATGACATCGTCTTCGATGGTAGGTGGGGCGTGGGGGGGACCCCACAAGGGAGTGGGGGACCCTGAGTGGTTGGTCACCCCTGGTCCCCCAGGCTGGGACATCTCCTCAATGAACCTGGCGGAGGCCATGCGGCGGGCAGAGGTGCTCGACTGGCCACTGCAGGAGCAGCTCTGGCCCCACCTGGAGAAGATGAAGCCCCGACCCTCCATCTACATCCCCGAGTTCATCGCGGCCAACCAGGAGGAGCGGGCGGACAATGTCCTCCATGGGTCCATGGCTGAGCAGGTCCTGGTGGGGTGGTGGTGGGACATGGGTGACAGAGGACATGCCACCACGCTGATCTGTTCCCCCCGGTGGCATCCCAGGTGGAGCAGATCCGCAGGGACATCCGGGACTTCAAGGAGACCAGTGGGGTGGACAAAGTCATCGTCCTCTGGACAGCCAACACGGAGCGCTTCTGCGACGTCATGCCAGGGCTCAACGACACTGCTGACAACCTGCTGCGGGCCATTGAGGTCAGGCGACAGGGGAGGGGACTGGGGGGAGGTGACAACACTGCACCCACCAGTGCTGAGCCGCCCCGTGTCCCCGCAGCGAGGCCTGGAGGTGTCCCCGTCCACACTCTTTGCCGTGGCCAGCATCCTGGAGGGCTGCGCCTACATCAATGGCTCCCCCCAAAACACCTTTGTGCCGGGGGCGGTGGAGCTGGCTGCCCAGCGCCGCGTCTTCATCTGCGGCGATGACTTCAAGTCGGGTCAGACCAAGCTCAAGTCGGTGCTGGTGGACTTCTTGGTGGGTGCTGGACTCAAGGTACGTGGGGATGGGGCAGCCTGGGAGGGACCTGCCCGTGATGAGGGGGTGACAGGGGGTGACCTGCCTGCACCCCTTGCACAGACCAAGTCCATTGTGAGCTACAACCACCTGGGGAACAACGACGGGAAGAACCTCTCGGCCCCGCAGCAGTTTCGCTCCAAGGAGATCTCTAAGAGCAACGTGGTGGACGACACGGTCCAGGCCAACCCCGTCCTCTACGGCCCCCAGGACAAGCCTGACCACTGCGTGAGTTGGAAGCTGGGGGGGGGGGGGGACATGCACGATGACGATGGGGGTGATGGGGAGGTGATGGGACATTGCTTTGCAGGTGGTGATCAAGTACGTGCCCTATGTGGGGGACAGCAAGCGCGCGCTGGATGAGTACACGTCAGAGATCATGATGGGTGGCACCAACACCATTGTCATCCACAACACATGCGAGGTGCGTGGGGTGGCCGGGGTGGCCCCAGGGGTGGCACGTCCCTGGGAGTTGGCTCACCCCCCCTACCCCTCGGTGCCTGCAGGACTCGCTGCTGGCCAGCCCCATCATCCTGGACCTGGCTATCCTCACGGAGCTGTGCCAGCGTGTCACCTTCTGCACCGAGGCTGACCCCGAGTTCCAGGGCTTCCACAGTGTCCTCTCCATCGTCGCCTTCCTCTGCAAGGCCCCGCTGGTGCCCGAGGGCACCCCTGTCGTCAACGCCCTCTTCCGCCAGCGCAGCTGCATCGAGAACATCCTGAGGTACCTCAGGGGTCCGCGTGCTCATGGGTGCCAGCTCCCACCCGCCCCACCAGTGCCTGTGGTGGCACCCAAGGCTTGCAGGAGGTCCCAGTGCTTGATACCCAGGGTGCCAACACCAGTGGGTCCCAGTGCCTGTGGGTGCCTAGCACCCATGCATGGAGGGTCCAAATCCAGTAGGTCCTGGTGCCCAACACTGGTGGGTGGTGCTGGCGCTCACTGCCCATGCCACCAGTGGGTCCCAGTGCCTGCGGGTCCCAATGGGTCCCAGTACCTGATGCCCAGGGGGGTGGGGGGGCCCCCCAAAGCCCGGGGGGCCCCCACCCCCGGGGCTGGCCCACCCGGCCACCCAGCGCTGCTGCCTCCTGGCATTGCAGGGTGCCTGGTGCCATCGCATCCCCGGTACTGGGGTGCCCATCCCTGAGCTCCCCCCTTTCCCCCCCCCAGGGCCTGCCTGGGGCTGCCCCCCCAGAACCACATGCTGCTGGAGCACAAGATGCAGCGGCCGGCACCCAACCCGAAGCGTGCCTGCCCCGGGGGGGCCGCCTGCCCCCTCACCCCCAAGAAGGCGCCAGCAGCTGCCCAGCTCAACGGGCACCCCTGCCCCGGCACCCCCCGGCCAGGACCCCCCCGTACCCCCCCCATGTCGACGGGGCCGACTAATGGCAGGTGCCTTTTTATATTTCATATCAGCTTTTTAGGGGGGGTGGGGGGTGGATTTGGGGTCTGGCGGGGGGGGGTGTGTGTCCATGACCTGTCCCCCCCCTCCCCAAGCGCTCGGTGCTGCCTGGCTCAGGTGCCAACTCGAAACTGTGAAGCTTTGTACCCGCCAATAAAGCCAGAGCACATCGTGTGTCCCCCTGGCTCGCCTGGTTCCTGCCCCCCCCCCAGCCCCCCCAACCCTGGGCGAAGCGAGAGCTGAATGCCGGCGCCTTCTGAAAAAAAATCAAATTACATTTATTGATGCGGGGGGTGGGGGTGGATTTTTGTTGTTTTGTTTGGTTTTTTTAATTTTTTTTTGTTGGTTTTTTTTTGGGGGGGGGGAGGTGTCCCCCCCTTTTGTTTTGATAAGCAACAGGGGCTCTAAAGGCTCTGGGGACTAGAAATGGGGGGGGTGTGTCCCTACACAGAACAACTACGCCTATGGTGGGCGCTACCCCTAGGGGGGCTGGGGGCTGCCCCCCCACCTCAGCGGGGGGCACAATAGGCCCCCCCCCCCGTGTGGGGCTGCACAGGGGAGGGGGCCGGGGTGCGCGGCGGCAGTTTTTGGGGAGGGAGGGCAGGAGGGGGTTGAGGTCCTTTCCGTTATAAAAGAGGAGGGGGGGGAAAAAAAAAAAAAAAAAAAATCAGAAAAAAACACACACACAAAAAAAAAAAATTCCTTCATATTAAAGTTTACAAGTGGTCCCTGGGGGGGGCGGGGGGGCCCCGGTCTGGCGCTCGGGGGGGGCCGGGGATCACAGTGCTGGCTGAGCACGCAGACGGGGCTGGGGACCGGGGACCCCCCCGGGGCTGACTTGCTGCCAGGGGGGCTGCTCTCTGCACTGGGGCCTGCCCTATAGAGCGCTTGGCGGGGGGGGGGGGGCGGTGCCCATGGGGGGAGGGTATGGCCCCCCCTCCCCCCAGCACAGCCTGGGGGCCCCGGGCTGGGAGGGGGCTGCCCTACACTGGGGGGGCTGTGCTGGCGGTTGGCCCCCCCTGGGGGCTTTGGCAGGGCTGAGGGTTGGCTATGGGGCCCCCTCCATGGGATGTGGGGGTGCCCAGGAGGGAGGGTACTGGGAGAACTGGGAGGGGGGGTCACGCCCTCCCAGACAGTGGAAGGCGAGGGCGAGGGGGGGGGGGGGGGGGGGGGAGATGGGATTGCCCATTAGCCTTGCAGCTAATTGCAATTAAGGGCATGCACCCCAGCCAGGCAGCATGCCGGAGCGGGGGGGGGCGCAGTTTATTGAAAACCCCCCCAAAAATCCCCCTCCCCATGCTTGGGGGGAGGGCTGGCACCACCCCAGGGGGGACAAAACACCCCCACAACAGCCCCCCCCCGCCCCCCCCCCCCCCCCAGTGCCAGCCCCCCATCCCAGTGCCTGCCCCCACCCCAGGGGGGGTCTGCGGTGCGGGGGGGGGGGGATGGTAGTGTAGGGGGGGGTCCCAGTGCTGGGGTGGTCCCTGCCCCAACGTGGGGGGGGACACACGACAGCAGGTGGGCAGTAAATAAGTTGCATGACTTATTTCTAATTTTATTATTTTTTTTCCCCATTTTTTGTTCTTTGTTTGTTTAGTGTTTGGGGGGGGGCCGGGGGGTGGTGGTAATTATTATTAATTATTTTTTTTCTCTGGTGTGTGTGGGCGTCTGGCTGTCGGCGGCCTCGGCGCTGGGCTCACACGCTCATTGTCATGCTGGGCGAGTACTAGAGAGAGCGGAGACACCAGAGGGTTAGCGGGGTGGGGGGGGGCCGGGGGGGGGGCACACACCGCTGCCCCCCCACACCGCCCACCTCACGCCTCCCGGCCGCTTGGCCAAGGCGAGCCCCCCGCTGCCATGGGGGGGGTCCGCCACGGGGACCTTGTTGTTGTTGTTGTTGTTGTCCCCCCCCGTCCCCGGCTGCCGCGCCCCCCCCGGGCCCCCCGCCCTCGCCGCCTGCCCCCCCGGGGGTCCCCGGGGGTCCCCGCCGGGTCCCTTACGCTGTCGCTTTGGAAGGGGTTTAAGAAATTGCTGCTCAGCTCGGCGTCGTCCCGCGGGGTGCCGGGGGGGTTGCTCAGGGCCCCCAGGTTACTGGGGGAGCTCTGGGGAGGGGGAGAAAAATGTTAGGGGGGGGGGCAGTGGTGCAGGGTTCCAGTAATGGGGGTTCCCAGTGAATGGGGGGTCCCAATAAATGGGGTCCCAGTGCATGGTGGGGCCAAATAAATGGGGTCCCAATATATGGGGGAGGGGATCCCAGTGCATGGGGGGGGAGCAATAAATGGGGTCCCAGTACACACACACACACATGGGGGGGGGAATCCTAATGCATGGGGGGGGGGGTTCCAATGCATGAAAAATGGGCCCGATGGGGGGGGGGGACCAGGGGGAACCCAAAAATGGGGTCCCAGTGCATGGAGGAGGGGTCCCAGGCATTAAGAGCGGGTGTGAGGGGTGGGGGGGGGTGGTGTCCCAGCATGTGGGGTTTCAGGCTCCCACACTCACCTTTGGCAGCCCATCCATGTCCCCAGAGCCTGCAGGGACGACAGCAGTGCGTTAGTGACCCCCACATACACCGTGTGCCCCCCCCCCCCCCCCCCCCCCCCCCGCCGCAGCGGGGGCCTGCGCGGAGCCCGGCCCCCGCAGATGGGCTCACGGCGGGGCCCAGCAGGGCTGGGGGGGGGGTGGGAACACCCCCAGCCGGCGGGGGGGGCACCCACCTAAGGATCCGTTCATGTGGTGAGGCTCCATCGTGCTCATGCCACCCATGGGCCCCTCGGGTCCGGGCCCCATCGGGAACTGGAAGGGAAGGGGGGGGTGAGCAATGTGGGACACCCCCCCCGCCCCACCCCCCGCCCCCCAGCCCCGTCACTCACGTTCGGCCGGTTCCCCGCAGGCCCGATGGGGTTCATCATGGTGTACATGTTCTCACTGGAGTTGGTGGAGTCTGGGGGGGGGGGGGGGCACAACACACCGGGGGGAGTCAGGGAGTGAGCACGGCACCCCAAATTCCACCCCCACCCCCCCCAACGTCCCCCCCACCCCTGTGCCTCATCCCGTCCTGCTCCCTGCAGACACTCACCTCCGGGGCTGGGCAGGATGGGGGTGCCGGGGGGGCCAACACCCCCGGGAGGGCCCTGGGGGGGCGAGAGGAGGGAAGTGGGTTGGGGGGGGGGGGGGGCCACAGTGGGTTTGCCAGCAGCACGGCCCCCTCCCCACCCCCGCCCAAGTGCACCCCAATACTCACCACATAGTTCCCGGGGGATGAGGAGGAGTACGCGATCTGGCGGGGGACAAGAGAGGGGTCAGCATTGGGGGCACAGAGCCGGCACCCCCATGGCCCCAGCCTCCCCACCCCCCCAACTTACAGAGTTGGCCCGCCGGGGCCCCTGGAAGGCAATGGGGGGGGGGGGGGGGGGGGGGGCCGCCCCTGGGCCCCCCCACCCCATGCAGCCGGGGCAGGGGGCGCGGGGGGGCCGGGTGCCTTACATGTTCATGGCGGGCATGCCAGGGCCGGCCAGCGAGCTGGGGGGGGGGCGCATCCCACTGCCGTAGGTCTGCCGGGAGAGCAGGGGGTCAGCGGGGACCGGGATGCTCCGTCCCTGTCCCCATCCCTGCCTCCCCGACACCATCCCTGTCCCTAACCAGATCTCCCTCTCCTTGTCCCCAGCCCTGTCCTCTGTCCCCCCCATGCCCCCAACCCCTCCCCTCCCTGTATCCCTGTCCCCATTCCCATATCCCTGTCCCCAACCCCATCCCCACTCCTCTCCCCATCCCGGTGCCCGTCCCCCCGTCCCCCCCTCACCTGGGGGGCCATGCCGGCCATGCCTCGCGGGGGGTTCATGCGCTGCATCGGGCCCCCCATGCCGGGATGCCCTGTGCAAAGAAGCAGGGGGGGAGGCAGGCGTGAGACCCCGCAGCACCCCCCCAGACCTGGGGAGGGGTACACATGGGGACAGGGACACCCTCCCCCCCAACTCACCTTGCGACCGTGCAGCCGGATCCATGGCATTGGGCAGCAGCGGCTGGGAGCCGGGGACACCCACGGGGGGGGGGGGGGTGCCGGGGTGCGCGGGCCCCCCCCAGGGGTGCCCCCCGGAGCGGGGCCGGGGGGGGGGGTGGTGTCCCCCACCCGTTAGCAACCACCTCACCTGGTTCGGCATCCGGAGCGGGGGCCGGGGGCCACCAGGGTAGCGGGGGGACATGAAGGGCTGCAAGAGAGGGAGCAGGGAGGGGAGGGTGAGCCAGGGCTGGGGGGGGGGGGGCGCAGCATACCCGGGGGGCGGGGGGGGGCCGGGGATCCGCGGGCGCGGGGGGGGGCCGGGGGCTGCCGGGCTGTGCCCAGCCTTACCTGGCTGTGCGGCCCCAGCATGGGGGCACCGGGGTTGTGGGGCGGAGGTTGGGCGTGGGGTGATGGCTGAGAGCCCGCAGGTCCCTTCAAGAGAAATAAAACACGGTTACGGGCGGGGGGGGCCTGGGAGGAGGGGGCAGCGGCCCCTGGAGGGGGGGAGGGGGGGCAGCACCCCTGTGGGGGGCATGGGGGGGAATCATGGGGCTGGCCCCAGCCCAGGGCGGTGTGGGGAGGGGGACAGCACTGGGGTGGGGGGGGTCTGGCTGTGCGGGGGGGCCCTGGCTCGTGTAACCCCCCCCCCCAGCTGCACGCACACGCGGGGCTCAGGTGTGTGCACAGGCTGAGGTCACGCACACGCTGCGGTCACACAGACAGCATGGTCACGCACTTGATGGTCGGGCACACATTGAGGTCACATTGAGGTCACGCACACATTGAGGTCACGCCCGGAGCACAAGGGGTTCAGGCGCTGGCTCACAGACGCACACACACGCACGCGCACACGCACGCGCACACGCACATATGCACGCGCGCACACGCACGCACGCGCCCACGCGCGCTCACCCGCGCGCCGCCCCGCACACGTGCGCGTGCCCGTGCCTCACCCCGCGCGCTCACACGCCCCCGCAGCAGGACGACGCCCCCAGGGCCACCGAGCCCCCCCCGTGGGAGCTGCCCCCTCCCGTCCCCACGCAGCCCGCATGGGGGGGGCTGGTCGGTACCTGAAAGAAGGCGGGGGGCATGGGCCCCCCCGGGATGCCCTCGCCGGGGGGCAGGTTCCCCATCACCGGGCTGGGCGCCGCCGCCGCGCCGGGGGAAGGGGGGCTCAGCGCCGGGGGCGGCGGGGGGGGAGCCGGGGGGTTCCTTCCCCCCCCCCCCCGGCATCCCCCGCGCGCCGAATCCGGCCCCCCCCCCCCCCCCGCCCGGCCCCCCCAGCCAAACCGGGGGGGTCGGGGGGGCTGCAGCCAACCCCGAGGGGACCCCGTGGGGGCCGGGGGGGCGCGGGCAGGGGGCCCCGGCCCCATCCGCCGGCCGGCCCCGTCCGAGGGGAGCTGTTAAGGGAAGGCCGGCTGGGGGGGGGGGGGCCCGCGGCCCCCTCCCCCGGGGGGCCCCGCCCGCCCCCGGCCCCCCCGCCCGCTGGGGAGAGCGGGGCCCCGGCTGCATTTGGGGGGGGGGAAGAGGGAGGGTGAGGGGCGGGACGCCCTGGGGCGCCGGCCGGAGGGGACGCGGGGGGGGCCCGGGGGGGGGGGGCGTCCCGTGGTGGGCACACAGGTCACGCCAAGCACACGAGTGACACCAGACACGGGTGACAGTGGGTGCCCAAAGGCACCCAGCCGGGGGTCCCCACCCCACGGTGTGGCCATGTTGGAGCCTGGCGCCTGCTGAGGGCTGGGGGGCTGAGGGGGGGGGGTAGAGGGGGGGTCCCAGGGCCCCCAGCCTCATTTGCCGGCTGCAGGATCCGGCCCCGGGCGCTCCCCAGCCCCAGGGACCATTTGCAAGACAATGGGAATCCGTGGAGGCAGCCAAAACCAACAGGGCAGGGACTGGGGGGGGGGGCGCGGGGGTGGCAGGCGTGGCCCCCCCCACCCGAACCCCCCCAGCGCCCTGCACCCCCAGCACCCCCCCGTTAACCCCTTGGCCCCCATGGTGGTAGGGGATGGTGCCCCCACCCCCCCCCCCGGCTGGGCTCTGGGGCCGGGGTGGGACATGGGGAGCCCCTGTGGGGTTGGGGACACCTCAGGGATGTTTGGGGTGATGGGCACGGGGCAGCGCTCACGGTGTCCGTCAGGGAGCCCACCACGTCCCACCATGGAGCTCATCAGGGAGCCCACCACAGCGCCCACCATGGTGCCCACCGTGGAGCCACCCCGGTGCCCACCCACCCTCGCCCACCCCATGGCACAGGGGACTGGCCCCTGGCCCCCCCTGGGGGGGGGGTGGGGTGTGTCTGTCCCCATCAGCTGGGGGGTGCTGGGAGGGATGAAGGGTGCGATGGCCGCAGCATCACCCCACGGCCGTGGGGCCCATACAGCACCCCCACCCCACGGATGGCAGGGCACCTTTCCGGGGGGGGCCCGTGTCGTCCCCCCCAGGGCAGAGCCAAGGGGGGGGGCGGCCGCCCCTCTTGGGGACCCCCCCCACTCTTCCACCCCACAGCATGGGGATGGTGCTTGACCCCCATCCTAGAGTGGGGCCAGTGCTGCCCCCCCCTCAGCTCCAGCCCCACAAGGGGGTCGGTGCTTCCCCCTCTCCCCCCCCCCACCCATGGCAGGGACTGAATTGGGCCCCCCCCAACCCCACCACTCAGTGATGCAAAGCAGAGTTGCCATGGCAACAGGTTGGGGAGTTTTGGCTCCTCCTGCAGGCTCAAGGTCAGGAGGGAGAAAATGGGGGGGGACACAAGGGGGGGGTGCAGGCTGGGGGCTCCCCACACTGCTGCACCCCATGGGAGACCCCAAACCCTGCTGCTGCCACCGCTCCCCCCCCCGCGCTGGTCGGACCCCACCGGACCCCTTGGTGACGCAGGGTCACCGTCCCCACGATGCTCATGGGGGGGGGTGTCCCGCTGCACCCCGCGGTGGCCGGCTGAGCAGCACCCATGGGAGGGCAAGGGGCACCCACTCCGTGCCCAATTCACCCCCTGGGTACCGGTTTGGCCACGGTGGTCGGCGGGCACCGGGATGGGGACACGGCTGTGCCAGGCATCCCATGGGGTGCAGTGTGGGGGCTGCAGGGGCTCCCCCCCCCCCCCCCCAGTGGTCCCCAGCGCCCCAGCTCTGCCTGCCAGGCAGCAGTGCCATGGCAACGCGGCCTGACCCGCGCCGCGTCCCCGGCGTCACCGCACCGGCAGCCTCATTAATTCCAGCATGAAAATCAGCTCTGCACCCGCGCCGGGGGCTGGGGGCGGCGAGGGGGGGGTGTGGGGGGGGCCTTGCTGCAGCTCCGGCCCCGGCAGCCCCCGCGGTGCTGGCACAGGCACACACTTGCCCACGCACACCCACGGGGACCCCGCTGTCCCCACAGCAGTGATGGGCACCCCAGAGGGCAGCGTGGTCACCCCCTCACCCCCCCCACCCACCCCCCCAAAGCTGGGTGCTGCTGTGGGGGTGCTGAGCACTCAGGGTGGGGGAAGTGGAGGGAGCAGGTCCAGCCCCGCTCCGGTGGGATGGGGAGGGGGTCCTGGGGGGGGGGGCAACGCATGCCCCGTGGCCTCCTGCATCCCCCTGTGCACCCCACAGCACCCCACGGCAGCGTGGGCCTCGCAGCATCCTGCATCCCGGGGTACCACGATACCCGCACCCCCCCCCCCCCCCCCGCAGCGCCATGGATCCCACAGCACCCGCATCCCTTGGCACCAGCATCCCTCCTCCCACACCCCTGGGACCATGCGCCATCCCCATCCCAGGGCACGGTGCCCCCGCAGCCCCCCCCAGGACCCTGTTTCCCTCCTGCCACCCCCCCCATGATGTGTCTCCCCCCCGCCTGCCTGCAGCCCCGGCAGGAGCGGGCAGCCGGGCTGTTGACTCTGTGCCAATGATTAACTCGCCGAAGGCTGGCGCCGATAAGGAGCGGAGCTGCTGGTGGTGGCGGGGGGGCGGTGGGGGGGTGGAGGGGGGGGTCCTACCGAGCCCCAGGACCGTGGTGGCCCCTTGGGGCACCAGGCAAGGTGGGGGGGGATCCCAACCCTGCTGGGGTACTTCCCAGTTGGGAAGTGAGAGCCCCGTTACTTTGCCCACGCCACGGGATGGGGTCTGCGGGATGGGGCCCAATCCGGGGGTCCCTGTCCCCTGCAGGGGGTGGGGGTGGGGGATGGGCACGCCGGGGTCCCTGGGAGGGGGGGGCTGAGCCAGACCCCCAGGGATTACCCCCCCCCCCCGCACCACCCTGCAAAATAGGTCACCCAGGCTGGCGAGGCTGGCAGAGCCGGCGTTAACCCCCAGACCGCCGGCGTCCTCAGCACGGGGGTCTTGCCATCAGGGGGGGGCAGCATGGGAGGAGGGAGCGGGGCACAGAGCCCCCCCAGCGCCATGGTACTCACGTAGTCATGGAAGGCCTTGGCCTCGCTGGAGTGCTCACAGGTTTCCCGGCGGTCGGGAGCAGCACAGTACAGGTCCCAGAAGACGCTGGAGTGGGGGGGGGGGGGGACACGACAGCGGGTCAGGACACCCCCCCCGCCCCGAGATGTGTCCCCCTCCCCTCACACCACCTTCGCCCGCTGTGCCCCGCAGCACATCCCCTGCCGCCAGCTGAGCCCGGCCACACTCGTGTCACCGATGGCTGGAGGGGATGGGGGGGCTGGTGCCGTGTGTGTCCCCCCCCCGCCCCAGTGTGGCGGGGGGCCTCCCAGCTCCGGCTGCCGCCTGTTTTCCCTGGAAACGGTCGCTACGGCCGGAGCGCAAATTCCTGGGACTTTACATCAGGCTGCAGCATCCTGGGGCGGGATGGGGGGGGTCCCACTGCCCGCGCCCCCCACCCCGACTGCTGGGGTGGGTACGGGACAGCAGATGGGCTGGTGGTGCATGTCGGCCCCCCCCCCAGCACTGTTTCTGGGTGCCCCCCCCAGATTTGGGGTGTGGCCCCCCCCCCCATAAATCACCAACTAATCGTTTATTGGAAATGGCTAAATGCGGCGGTGGCGACACCGCGGCGCCCGGCACGGCCGCATCCTGCGCCCCGCAGAGCCCCCCCGTCATGGCCAGGCCAGGGCGAGACCCACCCCCACCCCCCCCCCCCCCCCGGGGGCCGCTGGGGCCCCCCCGGGCGGGGGGCGGCCTCGGGTGGGCCCCCCCCGCCCCCGGGTCCGCCCGCCCCAGCGGGGAGGGGCCTGGCCCCCCCCCCCCGCAATTGGATCCATCTGGAGGGGCTGGGCGGGGGGGCCGGGGCGTAGCCAGGATGTGAGGGGGGGGGGGGGGCCAAAATCGCTGATGCGAAAAGCGAGCTGCAGGTTTATGGGGTCCAAGGTGCTGTGGCGGCAGTGTGGGGAGGGGGGGGCAGCCCCCAGCCCCAATCCCAACCCCACCGCCGTGGGGAAGGGGGGTCCAGCCCCGGTCCCGGCCGCCCCCCGCCCCGACTCACCACCACCAGGAGTGCAGGAAGCCAGGGGGCTCGCCCAGCGTGATGTTCTTCTCCCATCGGATCTGCGGAGAGGGGGCACGGGGGCAGTCAGGCATCGCCTTACCAGGCCTGACACCCCGGGGATGGGCTCAGGGAGCCACGGGGGGGCTGCAGGGCCCCCAAGCCCGTGGGATGGGGGGGCCGGGAGGTGCTGCCCCCCCCCTTACCTCTGACAGGAAGGTCTGGGCCGATTTCTGGGCCCCCACGTGCAGCAGGTACTCGTAGACGTACAGCGCCAGCCTGCGGGGACGGGGACAGGGACAGGATGTCAGGGCTGGGCACGGCCCCCCCCACAGACCCACCGCCCCGGGGGTGCCCCGCTGCGGGGACAGCCCCCCCCGGCCATCACCACCAGAGCAGCGCGGTGACATCCCTGTCCAACAGACCCCAAGTGACACCGGGGGATGGTCAGGATGGAGCCCCCATTAAATAAGTGCGGAATTAACGAGGGGGATTCGATGTCACCTCCCCGCAAGGGACCCCCACAGGCATCACGGTGACACCAAGTCCCACCGGTGACACCGGGCGCCTCTCCACAGCGACTGGCCCTGTCACCGGTTCCCGTTGGTGGGATGAGGCAGGTGACACATCCCACGCGGGATGTGGCCCAGGGGCAAGTGCCACCGCGGGTGTCCCCTGGCCGGGGACCTTCTGGGGGACACCGGGGACCCATCCCCGCTGCTCCATCACCCCCTAGCAGTGCGGAACGGGACCCGCGGGGACCCCACGGGGGTGGCCGGGCTCAGTGGCTGTGGCGGGGTGCAGCCCCCCGGCTCCGGCAGGTGCCCCGGGGACAAACGAAGCCCCCGCCGGGGACACCGGGGCACGGGGCGGGGCGGCGGGCGCACCCGGCCCCGTAGCCCCGGGGACATCGCGGCTCCCGGTGTCCGGCTGAGCCCCGACGGCTCCCGCTGCCCCGCGGCGGCTGCCGGGCGCCCCGGCGGGGGGGGCCGGGGGGCCCGCCGGCCCGCGCCCGCCCCCGCCGCACTCACTTCTCGCGGGCCTGGCCGTCCGAGGGCACGCCGGAGCCCTTGCCCTGGCGTACATGCTGGGGCGGCGGCGCGGCACCGGCTGTCAGCGGCCCCGGCCCCTGCCCCGCTCCCCCGCCGCCATCCCGGCCCCGGCCCCGGCCCCGGCGGCTCCGGCCGCGCGCCCGCGGGGGAGCTTGAAACCGCCGCGCCGGGCCGGGGTCCCCGCGCCGCCGCCTCCCCCCCGCGGCTGTTCCAGCAACGCCGCCCCCCCCCCCCCCGCCCGCGCCCGCCGCTCTTAAAAGGGCGATGGCATCGGGGCCGAGGTGGTGGGTCCGCGGGGGGGGGGGCGGTGCTGGAGGGGGGGGGCGCGGAGAGGAGGGGGTGGGAAGGGAGGGGCAAGGAGGCGGGGAGGGGGGGGAGCACGGGGGGACAGGGACGCGAGGGGTGGACATGGAGGGACGGCGACACGGACGTGGTGGTCACAGAAGGACACGGACACGAGAGGGTGGACACCGAAGCGGGGGGGTGGGCATGGAGGGACGGTGACACGGACACGGTGGTCACAGAGGGACACGGACACGAGAGGGTGGACACGGATACGGGGGGGGAGAGAGGACACGGAGTGACACAGAGGCTGGGGATTGGGCCCGGAGGGACACGGACATGAGGGAGACTCGGACACCGGGGGGTGGCCACAGGACACAGATGTGGGCAGCAGACACAGGCGCTCGGGGGGACACAGACACGGGGGCGGGGAGGGGTCGGACATGGACACGGAGACAGACCCTGAGGGGGGCGGACCTGGGGAACACCGGAATGGGGACCCGAACCCTGCCTGGGGACGGGGACACGCAGCCACGCACACCCTGCACAGAGCCCTCCCTCCCCTCGCAAGTTTGGGGGGGGAGGTTCCCACGGGGGGACCCCAAGCGGAGCCCCGGGGGTGCCGAGACCCCAGGGAGGTCCTGATCCTGCCTGTGCGCCCTCCCTGGGCTGCCACGTTAATTATTAATTATCATTAAGACCCTAGCACACACCCACCTCCCCAACCCGCTTCACTGGGTGCCGCGATTGTGCACGCGTGTGCATGGCAGCACACGCGTGTCCGTGCTGCCGGTGGGTGCGCGTGTGCACACGTGTGCCTGCGAGCATCCGTGGGTGCTTGTGTGAGCACCCACACGCGCGTGCAAGCGTGCGGCAGCGTGTGCGTGTGCATGACTGCGTGTGCCTGGGTGGGGGCATTGGAGCCCCCCACTTGGGTGCTCCCGGGGGTACCAGGGCCACGGGGCTGGGGTCCCCCAGCCGGTGCAAACACACGAGGCCGTGGGGACGCTGAGCGCCCAGCTGGGGGGGGGCAGCACGCTGCAGCGCCCGGGGGCCGAGCCCCAGCAGCACCCCAGGAAAGGGCTAGGGAGGTGCTGAGTTGGGGGGTGCTGCCCGCCCTGCTCCCCCCCGGGGCCAGCTACGCCCTTGCTGGGTGACACAGGACAGCGGGACCCGCCTGTTCCTCTTCCTGCACCCCTGCCTGCACCGGGCAGAGAGGCAGCCGGAGCACAGGCGAGTCGGGGTGCTAGGGCGGGGGGGGGGGGGATTGGAAAACCACCTGCCAGGACCCCCGGGTGCTGCCCTGCCTGGGGAGGGAGGGAGCAGGGTGGGTGTCAGACTGGGCTGCACTGGTGTGCACTGGGAGGGGGAAACTGGCACGCGCAGGGGGACGGGGGGGTCTGCTCAGGCAGGTCTGGCTGACCCCTGTTTCCCACCCAGGCACCCGGCAGGGTGGAGGGGCCATGGGGCACCCTGCAGCCCCCCTGATGCTTCTGCTGCTGCTGCGCCCCGCAGCCCCCTCGTCCCCCTGCTTCACCGTGACACCGTCTGCCCCTGCCAACCTGCGTTTGTCCAACAGCATCCATGGATGCGCTGAGCTGGACTGGGGCCCCTTCCAGCAGCAGAGCCAGCTGTGGCTGAGCCATAATGGCATTGAGACCCTGAGCCCCTCATCCCGCGTCACGCCGGGGCTGAAGGAGCTGGACCTGTCCTACAACCGGCTGCGGGTGCCGGCCGCCTTCCTGAGCCAAGCCCGGGGGCTGCAGCACACCGGCCGCAGCTTTGCCATGCCACGGCTCTGCAGAGCCTGTCGCTGCAGGGCAACCCCCTGTCCGCCGTGCCCCCCACCGCCTTCCAGGCCAGCCTGCGCTTCCTGGCCGTGCCGTGCCACTGCGACGTGGTGGGCAGCATCCTGGCATCCTGCTCCTGCTCCCTGCCCAACTGCACCGCACCCCAGTGCCGCTGCGTCACACCCCACGATGACTTCTTCAACGCCACCGATTTCCATACCTGGGAATGCCAGGGCAGCGTTGGGCTGATAGCCGGCTTGGCCGGGGCTGCCAGCCTGGTGGCCATGCTGCTGGTGGTCACTGCCATGGTTTGCTACAGGCGGAGAAAAGCAACCAGTGCTGCTGCCAGCGTGGGGTGGGGTAAGCGGGAGTCCGCCGCAGCCCACGGGCAGCCCCGCTACATCAGCCGGGCCGCTGATATCGGCACCACTGATGCCACCACCGCGCCGGACTATGAAAACATCTTTGTGAGCCCCTGCACCACCCCAGCTGCTGTGCGGGGCTGGACGCCGGGATGGCAGGAGGAGAGGTACAGGTGAGGCTCTGGCATGGGGACCGGCTGCTTGGGGCATGTCCCGTCACCTCCACTGCCGGGCTGCACCGTGCCACGTCGTCCCGTGCTGTCCTGTCCTATGCCATACTGTGCTGTGCCATGCCATCCTGTCCCATCCCATCCTGTCCCACCCCATCCCATCCCATCCCGTCTCATCCCGTCCCGCCTCCCATCCCTCCCACCCATCCCACCCATCCCGTCCCATCCCGTCCCGTCCCATCCCATCCCATCCCGTCCCATCCCTCCCATCCCATCCCGTCCGTCCCGTCCCGTCCATCCCCCCCGTCCCATCCCACCCCATCCCATGCTGCCTGGTGCCACGCTGTCCGGTCCCATGTCACCCCATCCCATGCCATCCCACACAGTGCCCCCCATGCCATCCCATGCCACCCCATCCCACCATCCCCAAGGCCCGGGTGTTCGCTGGGAATGAGCCCTTTCCCCCCACCTGCACCCCCAGAGCCTCCCCATGGTGTTTGCTCCCTGGTCAGGGACCAAGCCCCCCCTACCCACCCCACCTCCTGGGCACGGTGTGGTGGGTGCCACCCCCTGTGTCCCCCAGCCCCCAGGTCCCGGTGGATGACGATTATTTCCTGGGGAGCGAGGCTGTCCTTGGGGACCAGCCCATCTACGCCAACACGCAGGGCCCCAGTGAGGACAACCTCTACATCATCGCTGACCAGTGAGGGGGCCGGGGGGGCCGGGGGGTGAAGCTCTGGCTCCCACCCCTGCTTCTCCCCAGGGCTTTCCCTGGTGGCCCTCCGGCCCAGAGGGGATGAGGATGGGCACTCCCCGTGGATGAAGGCTCCGTGGGTATCCCCACAGCTGGGAGGGGGACGCGCGTGGTCCCCACGCATGCATCCGGCCAGGGCTGCCTTTCTCAGGGGGGTGTGGGGGGGTATTTTTAATCCTCCCCCACCCCAGCCCCCTCCTTCGCCCCAGTTCCCACCGCAGGGTGAGGGCTGAGGGCCAGCACTTCCTCCTGGGGCCGGCGGCCACCGACCGCAGGGACGCCTCAGCATAGCATCCGCCAGCAGCCGGAGCCTTCCCGGCTGGGGACACGCGTGAGGCCCCCCCTGGGGCCAGCTGGCAGAGCGGGGGGCCGTGGGGTGGCCACGGCGCACAGTTCCTCTTCCCCTTTTGGCTGCCGATGGAGGATGTCAGGGTGCACGTGTGCCTGGGGACATACGGGCGGTTGGGGATATCCGGGCACTGGGACCAACCCCGCTGTCGCCTGCTACCCCCCCTTTTCCTGCTAAATTTGCCAGTTTGGGGAACAGAGCAAAAGCCCCTTTTTTTTTAATGCTCCCGGCAATATCCCTGAGCCCATCGCTGCCAGGTTGCGCACCCCAAGGGGACATAGGGACTTGTGGGTGCTCCCCCCCAACTCTGCATGTGTCCCCTGAGCTCCAGTCCTTCTGGTGCTCCACCGTGCCTCATTAAATGGTTTTAATTATCTTAAATTACCTTGTGTAGCTCATGGTCTGCTGGGAGCCCCAGGTGGGACACAGGGTGGCTGCCCCACTGCCGTTCCCGGGCTGGATCCGTCCCTCTGGCAGCAGTGGGGTGGCCCTGGCTGAGCAGAGCCGCGGTTCGTTATCTGTTAATGGCACTGACAGCCCCGATAAGGGGTGTCGGTAGCATAGGGGCAGCTGTAAACATTAACCCAAAGGAGCTGCCCGAGGCTGGAGGTCCCTGGGAGGAAAGCCCCTGGACCCCCAGAGTCCCTGTCCCCAGAGCGGGGGTGCCAAAGGACCAGGACCCTCAAGAACAAGTCCCCAGAGCCCAGGTCCCTTTGGCCCAGGTCCCCAGGTGGAGGTCCCCATAGCTTGTGTCCCTTAAGCCCGGTCCCCAGAGACTCCATCCCCAAAGTGGAGGTCTCTGTATCCCACATCCCTCAAGCCCTGCTCCCCAAAGCCCACATCGCCAGCATGGAGGCTCCCATATCCCATGTCCCCCAGACCCTGTTCCCCAAAGACCCTGTCCCCAGAGTGGAGGTCCCCATATCCCACATCCCTCAAGCCCAGGTCCCCACTGGGAGCTGCCAAGAGGCTGGACGGCCCAGGACATCCCCGGGACATGCTGGAAGAGGGGACAGAGCAGAGAGGAGCTGTGACCAGCAGAGCCACCCCATCCAGCTGCGGCGAGTCTCTTTGGGACACCATGTGTGCCACCAACCTCCGCGGGAGGGAGCCGGGGTTCCCCCCACCCCTTGGTGCCCACGGGGTCCCATGGCTGGAGGTACCTGGAAATTGGGCAGCATCCATGTCCTGGCTGGACGTCTCGCCCAAAGGGTCAAGGCTGTGCCCAGCGCTCATCTCAAGGACACAAACAACTCAAAGGTCTCTGGGAGCATCGCCCAGGCATTACTCACCCACCACGGCAGCCGCTGCCAGGGCGGGGATGGGGCTGGCCTGGCCTCGGAAAGCCCGAAGGATTTACCGGCAAATCCTTACGGATTCAGCTCCCGGCCAGTCACCTGTGGAGGGGGGCCGAGGGTCTGAGTTGTGGGACCTCCTGTTGAACGCATGCTCACCCCGTGCCATTGGAGACCCCTGCCTAATCGTGCGGGAAGAGCAGCCAGCATCCCTCGTCCCATCACTTTATTCATTAACATTATTACATTTCCTCTGTTTTATAGAAATATATAAAATACAAATACACCAAAAAAAACCCCAAACCCTTTCCCCAAAAGATATTTTGCTATAAAATACAATAAGTTAGCAATAAATAAGAGGGTTGTATAAATAAGTCTCTAAGCAGAGAAGAGGTGATGCTCAGACGTGGGGTGGGCTGCAGCCACCCGGGGACAGACCCACCCCAGCCCGCTTGGGCTCTCTCGCATGGGAAAGATCCATCTACCAAATAAAATAAGGTTTTAAATAAGGGGAAAATAAGTTATTGTGGCCTGTGGAAGGGGTTTCAGAACTGGAGACCCTGTGGCTGAGCTGGGCGGTGGAGCCAGGGTGGGTGCGGAGGTGCATTTTGTGCCACGGGGCCCGATCTTTGGGATGCCGGAGCTGCTGGGAGGTGGGCAGGCTCTGCCCCATCTGGGCAGTGACAGGTCCTGGTGTGAGCCGGAGGTGATGCCATCAGGCACAGTGGCACCTGGTGACCAGCATGTCCTCGAAGAGGGTGGAGACCAGCCTGCCCTCACCGTCGTAGTGCATCAGCACCATGGGGTCGTAGCCGGCAGGGACGCAGCAGGGAGGGGGGGTGGCTTTGGAGAGGGAGTGCATGCGGGCTTTGATCTGGGCGTGCATGCTGGCCGGCTTGTAGTTGTGGGGACAGGAACCTTCGCAGAACCTCATGTAGTAGCTGTTGGGGGCAATGACCCAGTCCGACCAGCCGATGTCCTGGAAGGAGACCTTGAGCGACTTGAGGCAACACTTCCCATCACTCTTCCCACACTCCTCCTCCAGCCCCCGGGCTCTCCTGGCCCCACGGCCCACGGGCTCATGGGTTTCCACCTCCAACACCAGGGTCTCGTCCCCTGAGGTGTCCAACAAGGTTGAGACGTTGACTGTGAAGGTCAACTCCAGGCGCAGTGTGTCCTCGGGACCGGCAGCCCAGGGCTGGATGGCCGCTGTGAGGTCCAGGCTCGGGGTGTCAGGGTCCAGCTCTTGACTACGTAGGAGCTGGGGGGTCCCCTGAGCCCCCCCCAGGGTGTAAATGCTGACACGGGAGGGTACCGAGGTGTCGAGCAGGGACATGCTGGGGGGTGACAGCGACTGCTTGAAGAGCTTCAGCTCTGCCCGCGCCACCCAGAGCTGCCGGTGGAAAGCTTCGGTGCGGGAGAGGATGAGATGGTAGCAGTAGGGGCCACGGGGGTCCTGGTCTCCCTGGGGGTCCTGGTGTCCCCGGGGGTCCTGGTGTCCCTGGGGGATGTCCGGCTGGTGCAGCACTGTGGGGACAGGGAGGACAGCTGATGTAAGAGCCAGCAATCCATCCCACCAGCCAAGGCTCGTGACCGCTCCTGTCGGGCAGCCAAACTGCCGCTGCTGGGGAATCACCCAAATCCCAAGGCATACTGAGGCTGGGGAGATCCGACTTAGTCCTCAGCTCTGCATCACCCAGGACCCGGGGACCCCCAGCCTGAGGGTCTCACCGAGGGGTGAGAGCTGGTGCCGGATCAGGTCCCCCAGGTCCCAGCGGGGTCCGTCCCCCTGCCCTGTGCCCCAGCTGTCCCCCTGCAGCCCAAGCAGCAGGACCTGAATCACCCCAGAGCCAGATAAATCCCTAAATCACCTGATCCAGATAAAACCCCCAAATGCACGGAGCAGCCAGCTGGGGCTGGAGGGTCGGCACCTCCCTTCCACTCACCCCCAAGCCCGCTCAAACCCTGCTCCCAGCACCGGCAGCCGCCACCACCACGCTGGTCAAAGCTTTCATCCCCAATTTACTGGGTTTTGCATTTTTAAGCAAAACAGCTTGGAACGGTGGCTCCTCCCTGCTGCCAGGGCAAGGGAAGCAGCTGGGACCAGGATGAGGATGACCGTGGCCGCTGCGGTTCATGCCCGGTCATGTCCCGGCACATGCCGAGGCAGCCGGCCTGGCATCCCCGAGTGGGGACACGTTGGGGGACACATGTGTGGGGGCCCCGGGGGGGGACGAGGGTCACGGGATGTGCTTGGAGCCATGGCCACTTACGCGTGGGGGTCAGGCGATGGCGGTGCAAGGTCCCAGGCACAGCTCCCTCCTCCTCCCAGCTCCGGTTCCCCATCAGCTCAGCCACTTTCTGCTGGTACAGCCGCTGCGCACTCCGGATGCTCTCCTGGTCCTGCCGGTGCCGGACCACGGGGGGAGTGGGCATCCCCAACCGCTCCAGGATCCCCTTTTTGATGGCTTCCAGCTGGAGCCTGTCCTCATCCCACGTGTGGGGCCTCAGCTCTACGCCAGCGAGAAGCAGCAGGAGCTGGAGGCAGGTGAGGGCGGCCCCCACGTCCCGCAGCGCCCTCGGCATCGCGCCGGCAGCTGGTGGTCCCGGGGGGGGTACTTATTTGCAAAACCTCTTGCGCAAAGGCTGGACGTGCAGCTCCCAGCGATGCTGCCAGGGGAATGAATGAAGTGGACCAGACCTGACTTTATAGGAGCCGAACTTTGCCCGCCCTCCGTCCCCCCTCCCCGTCCCAGGCTGCCAGCGGGTGACGCCGGAGTAAACACCCAGCAGGAATCGCTCCTCTGCGCCTGGGATTTTGTACGGGAGCTCTGATGGTGCGGGAGTTGGGCGATTTGCAAGCTGGTTGCAGCTGTGGCGATGAGAACTATGCAATGCTTTTTCTCAGACACAACCATTTCCTTTTCACCTCCCGTTTTCCCCGTGGATCACCGCGCCAGTTCATAGCCCGGGGGGATCCCCCTCGCCTCCCCCGCCCTGCAGCGAGGGGCAAGCGGCCGCAGGCGATGTCGGATGGCCTCGGAGGTGGCAGAGCGGGCAGCAGGGGGTGATGGAGAGGGGGTGATGTGCAGGCAGGCGAGCGCTGCGGGCAGCATCATGGCACAGCTTGCCCATCCCTGCACCCTCGGCTGCCTTCTCCATCCTTCACCTTGCGCCAGCCCCCATTGGTACCTGGGTCCCCGTTATGGCGTGGGGCCGAGCCAGGCACGCAGCCCATTCCCTACAACCCCTGCAAAGCAGGAGCGGAGCAGGGAGGCTGGGCAGCCCGGCTCATGCCGGCACATGGATGGAGGAGGGAGTGGATCAGTGTTGGACCTTGTCTTACCAAACCGGATGACGACACCGCACCCCGGCTTGCAGCAGCGGCTCCTCCGAGCTGCCGGTGGCAGCTGGGGCCCTGCCCCGGGTCCGGTCCCTCCTGAAGCAACAGCAGCCGGGGTTACGTCATCCCTGGGCAGCCTGAAGATGGTCGGGATGGAGCCGGGCACGCCGGGGTGGCACGGATCCAGCGGGGCCACGTGCGGAGGAAGCACTGTGCCAGAGTGGGGCTGCCCACGCAGCAGGGGAGGGAAAACCCACAGTGGGAGTGAGCCACTGAGGCCGGCACAGGACCACCTGTCTCTTGCCTTCTCCTAAGGGATGCTTTGAGCAAAAAACATGAGCAGAGAGATGAGAAACCCCTGGTCAGATGAGGCAACAGGCAGGTCCCCCCCACTCCGGCGCCGGCCAGGGCAGGCGAGGCCGTTCCCAAATGTCCTGAAGTCGAGCCAAGCGCCTGGTCTTTAACTGCACTCCCGCTACGGGATGAACGTGCTTACAGTAATCCCGTGATTTATGGCTCTTTATCCTCTGCTCCTCCTCGTGAGCCAGCCCCAGTGTTACTCCTGCCTTTCCCACCCAGTTTCTCAAGGGGTTGCCGGAGTCAAAACCAAGATGAAATATTTCACCCTAAAACATGTGAAAGGAGAAGTTTCTCAGCACTGGCAGCATCACGTGGAGGGGACTGCCCCAGGCTCCAGCTCCTCTGGATCCATCCTTGTGGAGGCATGGATGGAGAGGGGGCGGGAGGAGCCCACCCGGAGACCTCGCACCATCTCACGCTGCCTTTCTCTGCCCAAAGCCCCCAGTTTGGAAAGAAACCCCATGCATTTCCTGCAGGGAAACCTCAGGGGCAGATTTATTTCCAGTGCTTTGTCCTGTGTGGAGCTGGGCACCATCCCGCTGCTGCCATGGGTGGCACGGCACCCATCCCTCCGGCAGCTGGTCAGGGAACGCACTTGGATGTGCTTGCCCAAAGCCAAATCAGAGCCGTGCGAGTGTCTGGGCACAGGAAGAGGCCCTGACCCACCAGCAATCACATTGCCCAACCCTTGAGCAAGACCCAGCAAACCCCTAAAATCCTGAAGTTCTGCTTTTGCAATGAATTTTCTAACTGTGGGCGCGATACGTGGTACGAGCCCCATCCACGAGTGACTCACGGTGGCTCATGCTCGGAGAGCATCAAAGTTTGCCGAAGCCGGATGTTTTTCCCCCAAAAGGCGCCAGGCATGGAAGTCGGAGATTTACAGTCCGGCAACAGCCATAAAACTTGTGTTTTAAGAGCAGTGGTTGTGAATGCCAAGCGACCCATTATGAAATGTCCCAGCATGTCCTCACCAGCCTGCAAGATGTGATTGCACAGCCTCAGCTCCGTGCGTAAACAGCATCCCACGTTTCCTCCGGTCCCCAGTCCCCACCGCGACGTTAGTGCATCGTCTTTTGCAACAGAAGGTCAGATTTATCCAATGCTCCTCCGCATGTAGTGAACAGAAGGGAAACTGGAAATTTTGGTGATGAAAGCGTCGCATGGAGTGGGGTGGGGGGGCAACAGCTGGAAAGGCTGCTAGGAAGCCCAGTGAAAGCTCAGAGCATGCACTGCTGAGCCTGGAAAGATGTAAATAAACTTTTGGCCTTCTCTCCCCCTCTAGACCCGAGGTGGTTGGCAGGGAGCATGGTGGGGGACATGGCAGATGCTTGCTGCCATCCCCAGTGTCCCCCAGAGCCACCCGCGGCTCCCAGCTGAGCCAGTGCCATGTTGCAAATGCTGAGATTAAACACCAGAAGAAAGGAGAAGGAGAACACGACCATTAGTCACTTCCCCATGAAATGCAAGCTGGCTGCAGCCTTGAACTTGAACCAACTTGGGCAGGGCTCAGAGCAGGACCGGAGAAGCTCCCAGCACCATGCAGGACGGACCAGCCCCACGCCAGCCCCATGCAACCGGGGCTTCGTGGCTCCCCGACTGCAATCGCCTCCCCAGCTCGATGCAGTCATGCTCCAGGGGCCGGCCCTGCTCTGCTCCCCCCGCAGGTCCCCCAGCCCGGGTGATGGGAAGCTGATGGGGGCAAGTGCCAGCACGGGGGTCTCCGGAGGGCTCCCATTCCCCGAAAAGCACGAAACTTCCGCACACTTGCAGAAACCCCGGTTATTTTTGTAGCATTGGTTATTGCAAGCTGCAAGAGGGGAAGTGGTGCCCTCCAGATTTTAGGTCTACCAGTTCCTTGTGGCTGTTGAGCAAGCAGCTCCCAAAAAGGTGCTGAGAGCCCCCGATGAAAGCCAGAGCCCCCGGAGAACGGGCCCGCATCAGCCCCAGGACCGACAGAGCGGGGTTACAGCATCCCATCACCCCGAGCACCCCTCTACAAGGCAAACAGCGCCGGGCTGGGTGCTCCCCGGGACCTATGGGACCTTGGGTGCTCCACTTGGATTGAGCAAGTTGGATGCCAGAGGGGGGATATTTCCTGCAAGCGAGGTTGATAACACTTTCCCACGGATCGTTTTTTCAGCCAAGGGCTAAGAAGGGAAGAGCGGCGTCTGCTTCCCGTATCTGCTGCCACCACGTGAAGCTCCAAGCAGCCCTTAGGGCTTGGTCTCTAGGGAAGTTGGTGGCTGGAGGCAGCTTCAGCACTTCCAGGAGTAATTTGGGGTGAGAAAACTCTGGGTGGAGGGGAGGAACCCCGCCGGCCTCCGAGGCGGTCCATTGGTCACGTCATGGACAAGGTTTGTTCCCTCCCATCTCATTCCAGGTCTGGAAATGGGCACAGAGGGATGGGAGAGGAGGGCTCTCGCTCTGCTGCTAGCATGGGATGGTTGGGAAGCCGCATCCTGTGTTTTCCCAAGCACTGGCCACTGTCACGATGAATCGGCAGAGTGAAAGCTGTCTTGACCTTTAGACGTTTCTAAATAAAAGGCAAACAGGCTGGGTCAGGTGAGCAAAAAGCAGCTCTTGCCCTGTCGCAGTGGGAATCACATTTTTCTTCCTTTGCTGCAAGTTTACAGCATCTGCCAAAAATGAGACTTCTGCTCCACTTGGACAAAGACGCTTCTGCTTTGACGGCACCCACGGTCAACAATTAACTTGAATTCCCAGCAGAGCAGGAAGTTACTCCCATCCAACCGCCAAAAATGGAAATCTTGCTTGAGAGGTCCTCGCTCGCCACCCCAAACACCTTCCTTACAGCAATGCCTTTGGCATGCGGAAGTTCTCTGCTTGCGACAAGCATCTTTCCTGGAACAGCCTCCCTGGACGGCTGGATTTACAAGCGGGGTAAGGTCTGTCCTCCAGCCAGGACGCTTTACAGCTTGCCGTGGGTATTTCCCCTTCAGCAGGCAGAAATACAGTAGAGTGCCCTGAGAGCATCATCTGCACGAGGAGCAGCCGACAAGCTCAGCCTGGACAGGATCGAAGCGATGTCGAGAAGCAGCTTTAAAAAGAAGCGTTCCATCATGTGAGCCTCTCTCTGTTCAAAGGGGGATGCGTCTCACCCTTCTGACATGCTGAAACAGCCCTCGCCTCCAGTTTCAGTGGAGATACAGCAGGTACCCCCAGGCCGAGGCTTTCGGGAGCATCGTGCTCCCTTGGGATGGCGGTGCTGAGCCCAGAAGCAGAGCACAAGGCAGCGGCAGAGCGAGAGCTGCAGCTCTGACCCGGGACCTGCCTGCAGACCGGACCTGCAGGGACCCAGATGAGCTCAAAATCCTTCCTCCAAAAAGCTTTCCAATCCATGGGGGGGTGTGGAGGGGTGGGAAATGGATGAAGAAAATCAAATCCAACCTAGGCACAACCCAGAGCAGCTTCTCTTTTACCAAGGAAAGCCTCAGGAGATGCCACAAGGGAAAGACAACCGAGGAAGCTCCTTAAAACCATGAGATTTTCAAGAGTCTGGATAGTTTTTTAAATGCAAGGCACAATTTTGGATGAGGCATGAGAATGAAAGTGGCTGAAGAATTAGGCAAGGTTGCTGTTAGCCTAACCTGCAACTGAAATAAATGTATTTATTTGTGAACCCAGGCATGGACCAGGCTTCATGCGCCCATCAGGAGGGAATTAGTCACCGGAGCGTGACTCGGGGAAGGGCTGTGTACACAGAGCATGCTGCTCCCACACCGGAGCATCCACCGCAGCGGGAAGCAGCTGGAGAGGAGCAGTAAAAAGAGACTTTCCCCCAGGCCTGAGCCATGATGCTGGTTGGGAAGCGGCCAAGAAAACCCCAGCCCATAGCAGAGGTAGGTGGTGAATATCCATTTATATCTCCCAGAAGGCTGGAGCCAGACGATGAGGTGCCTCCAAGCAGCAGGGAAAGAAAAGCATGGTTGAAATGCCACAGTGAGGAGCCCTGGCACAGGGAAATACTAGGCCAGAAGCATCATCCCTGGCATGGGAAGCTCATCCCAGGAATTCTCCGCTGTGCCGGGAGCCTGTCCATGCCCAGCTACCCAGCCCAGGGTGTGAGAAGCGGCGAGCCCTGACCTGGGACCTGCCCGCACATGCCTCCACCGAAGGCAGTGAGGGCTGCTCCCGCCGGCAGGAAATTCCAGCCATTCCCCTGCACCAGATCCGCAGCTGTGAGTTTCTGATTTGAGCTCTGGGGAGCCCTTCAGCAGCGGCTGTGAGAGAGGGTGGGCTCACCAGCACCTTTGCTTGAGGTCAGCTTTGATTTGCAAGCCAGGAAAACACGGCGGGCAAGCAGGCTGCCAGATGGATGCTGCCCAAAAATCCCACCTCATTTACCAAGGGTTTGGAGGGCTTGAGGAGTAGGGGAGGAAGAAAAGAGGGGGAGCATAGCAGGCTGTTACAAGAAAGAATTAAGATTCAGATCTACATGGAGCCGGTCCACCAAGGATACCTCCCCCCCAGCTCTCTGGATCTGCATCCAAGAAACCCAAGTGGGATGCTCCACAATGAGCTTCCTTGCCGCCAACCAGCGAAACCTTCAATCTCTCCCTCCAAAGAGTTCTGGTTGCATAATGACCTCATTGACATGGGGCTTACCCAACAGCATGACATCACTCTGGAAACGCTGCCTTGCAGGAAGAGCTTATCACCTTATAAAGCCAGTTGAAACGAGAGTGATTTCATCAGGGGCTGGCTCACGGGACAGCCTGTGTCCTCCCTGGGGAGCACGCGTCCTGGCTCACCTTTGGGGAAGATCTCAACACACCCCCCTGGCACCCATCGCATGCTGGGTGTCCATGAGCATAAGAAAAGAGCACAAGTCTTATGAGGAGCGGCTGGGGGACCTGGGGGTGTTCAACTTGGAGCAGAAGAGGCTGAGGGGAGCCCTCATCGCTCCCTACAACTGCCTGAGAGGAGGGGGGAGCCGGGAGGGTCGGGCTCTGCTCCCTGGTCACGGGCAATGGGACGAGGGGAAATGGTCTGAAGTTGTGCCAGGGCAGGTTTAGGTTGGATATTAGAAAAAATGTCTTCACAGAAAGGGCTGTCAGGCTCTGGAAGGGGCTGCCCAGGGAAGGGGTCGAGTCCCCATCTCTGGAGGGATTTAAAAGCAGGGCAGACGTGGTGCTTTGGGACAGGGTTTAGTGGTGGGATGGCAGAGGTAGGGGAATGGTTGGACTTGGTGATCTTAAAGAGCTTTTCCAACCTCAACAATTCTGTGATTCTATGATTCTGACAAGACAGCGCTCCAACCTGGAAGAAAAGGCTGGAGAACTCAATGAGATTGCCACGGCAGCTCGGGAAAAAGCCATTCCCAGAGCTAGGCCATCAAATAAAGACAGAAAAAGCAGGGACTCAAAAAGAACCATAACGTTTTCCTTTCCGATCCCCCCCTCCAGTCACAAACCACCGTTAACTCTCTGGGCCAGGAGCACGGTAGGTCCTCAAAGCCCAGCTTTTGGGCTAGGAGCACTGTGACCGCCCCGAGCCCTGTCCCACCTCGCTATGCTGGGCTGGCTCTGGGCTTTACCAGGCATAGCTTTTAGCCCTCGGTTTTAGCAAAGCCGTGCCTTGCGGTGAGAAATCCGACACATCCAGCCTGCTCCACCAGGCAGCTGGCGAGGGGAAAATGCTGAATCACCAGCACCCTCGGTGCAAGCTCTGCTCGCCTTGCTGGTCATTCACTGGTGACACCTCGTTTCTTCCCATCGCTGTGACACTGAGGCAGTGACAGGCAGGACCACGAGAAGCCCTCAGGACCAAGCTGAAGCTGTTGAAGAGTTGTACCTGTGCCAGGCTGTCCCAGCCCGGGCGTGCCGGGGTGAAGCTGAGCGCAGTCCGGCTGTATGGCAGCACCATCTGGTGGCACCAGCCCTTCCCGTCGTCCCAGTTTGCTCCCAGTCAGGACCAGTGGCAGCAGGAACAGGGTTGCAACCTGAAAGGAGCCAACACAGGGCTTCTGCCTATCCTCAGCCGAAGCCAGGTTGCATCACATCCCCCCAACACAAGCAGCAGCCATGGCTGCCAGCCTACAGCAGCACTCAACCGACAGCGATGAAGCAGCCCGGCAAGGCAAGAAGATGCTCTTGGGGAAGATGGGGAGAGCTCCAGGGTTGCTCTCAAGCAAAGCAGCATGCAATGGTGCTGGAGTTTGCTGCACCCCAGCAGCTTCCAGATGTGCTGCTCATCTTCCCACAACCCTCAAGGGAGCTCTTCCTCTGGAAAAGAAGTGCGGCAGAAGAAATCTGGCTAGAAAATACCTTGCAGCCAGTTCCCATGGGGCTTAGGAAGCCTGCGAGGGATTTGCAGCCTGTGGATCAAAGGCAGCTTCGGAATCACAGCAGCTTCTGCTGCCAGGGGGTCACCTGCTGCATCCCACAAGGCTTCGTTGTGGAAACCCCCTTTGGTCAAGGCTATGTCTACAGAGAGGGGAAGAACTGCCACCGCCGTTTAAGCCCATGTGAGAACAATAAAGGGCACATAGCGCAGAAATACTTTATTAACTGATAGATCTGGAAAAGGCTGGAAAGATTTAGGGTTCACCGGGCAACACAGACTTTGCATGACATGGCTACGGAACTCAAGCTTAAAAAGAAACCGAAGAAGTCAATCGGATGAGCTGCAATCGCCAGCTCCTCATGCGTCTGACACTGGCGTGCCCCAAAGTTTTATCAGACTTTAACACCTTCCCACAGGAAAGCAACCGCCTATCTGGCCCTGCAGCATGCTAATATCTCCGAAGAAGCTTTGGGAAGCTCTTTGAACCCTGCCGGGGCATGTGATGACCCTTCTTGTCTTCTGCAGAGGCGGCTGCGGGCAGGCTGGCTCGCAGGCAAGGCTCCCATCCTCTTCTGCATCGCTCTCCACCGACGTGCAAGACGGACTCTGGGCACTCATGCTCCAGCCGCCGCGCATCCCAGAGGCACTAACGAGCACAGGCTGGGCCTTACAGATACCTCGCCTAAGAACAGAGAAGGAAGAGTTAATTTTTCTTTGTTTAAAGTAATGCCAGGGAGGGTAAAACCAGAGTTAGTCTTGCCCCAATTCCAGCTTGGGATGTATAGAGGCAACTCCAATCGCTGGAAGACCATGGCTCCAAACTCCACTCTCCAAGACTTTGCCTTATGAATTTAAAAAAATCTGAGTAGAATTGGTGTTTTCAGCATGAGAAATGTACGCAGGGGGTTATTAATCAGATCCTTTCACCCCTGCCTCCTGGAATTACCCAGCTCAGAGTGAAATGGGTAGAATCATGGAATCGTTTAGGTTGGAAAAGCTCTTTAAGATCACCAAGCCCAACCATTCCCCTAACCCTGCCATCCCACCACTAAACCCTGGCCCTCAGCACCGCATCTGCCCGGCTCTTAAATCCCTCCAGAGATGGGGACTCGACCCCTTCTCTGGGCAGCCCCTTTCAGTGCCTGACAGCCCTTTGGGGAAGGAATTGTTCCCAATGTCCAACCTAACCCTGCCCTGGCACAACTTGAGGCTGTTTCCCTTTATCCCATCGCCCCTTCCCTGGCAGCAGAGCCCGACCCCCCCGGCCCCCCCCCCCAGGCAGTGCCCCCCCCCCCCCCCCGCCGGGGCTCCAGCCCCCCCCGCCCGCTGCCCTTCTCTGGACACGCTCCAGCCCCTCCAGGTCCTTTGGGGAGGGAGGGGCCCTACCCTGACCCCAGCATTCCAGGGGCGGCCCCCCCAGTGCCCAGCACAGGGGCACAGTCCCTTCCCTGCTCCTGCTGGCCACACCACTCCTGATACAAGCCAGGATGCCGCTGGCCCCCTTGGCCACCTGGGCACCCTGCTGGCTCCTCTTCAGCCCCCTCTTGACCAACCCCCCCAGGGCCTTTTCTACTGGGCAGCTTTCCAGCCCCTCTGCCCCACACCTGTAGCACTGCATGGGGTTGTTGTGACCCCAGGGCAGGACCCAGCCCTTGGCCTTGTTGACCCTCACCCAACTAGGCTGGGCCCATGGATCCAGCCTGGCCAGGTCCCTCTGCAGAGCCCTCCTCTCCCCGAGCAGATCCACACTCCCACCAAACGTGGCGTCTGCAAAGTTGCTGAGGGTGCACTTGATAAGCAAGCCTCAAACTCACAAATCAAAACCGTTACGTAGCTTTTTCTCCCAAAGCTTTCGGGATTACACACTCTCAAGAACCAACGGTGCTGCTGCTTGCTTTAAAGTCTCCATCGAATCAGGGCAAGGATGCGCTCCTCAGGTCTCTGTATCTTAATACCAGTAATGCTCAACAGTTATTGCATAAATATTTCAGTGCAGCGCTCTGTTGAGAAGGGCTCTGTTAGGCTACGTGGTCTAAGTGAGAGCTGGAAAATTTACCTCAAGGTACAAAGAACAAACATAATAGATGAAAGAAACACACATACATAATAGATGGCAAGAGAAAACTTCCAACTACTCTTCTGAATGAAATCACACCAACATCCAAGATGTTGTCTAAGATGAGGTCTAAGAGACGGAGCCAAGGTAGCATCTGTTCCCGGCCATGCGGCACAGGGCAGGGGATCCATATAGGCCGAGGGCTCATCTCTGAGAGCAGGGGGTGCTTAGGGAAGGGTATAAACTCAAAGACGCTGTTATCTGGTCAGCCTGTGATCACCCATAGGCAATCGCCACCCTACAAAAGGCATCTTTGAAAAAGACTTCTTCTGACGAGCGTGAAAGAACACCAGGAGCCAGAGTTAAACTCTTTATTTACTTTGAAACATCAGTTTAGATTTTCAGTTACAAAGTCCAGTCTAGCAATAGCAAGCTGAAAGTATGTTAACGGTTCTTTATTACACAGCCCTTTCGTGACACGCTAGATTGTTTGGTTTTACAAGGCACTGCAAGAACACACTGAGAAAAACAGAAGCCCCGACAGATTTAGAATTGTAGCTCCAAGAGTCCTGATAAGCATGAGATTGGCAACACCTGAGATACCCAGACAGACAACGGCTTTTGTCACCACAATTAATGAACGGAGGACCTGCGAGGCTGAGTGATGCTGTAACATGCAGGATGGAGTCCAAACAAAACACATAACCTAACAGGAGAGACAGAATAACCTTCACAACCGAGCCAAGAGCAACAACCAAGTAGCAAATACTTTGGGTTGTTTTTTTTTTTCCTTTGTCAGGTCTGAGCAGGTGTCAGAAAACATCGAGACTTCAATTCAGTGCAGCTTCTGAAGAGCATCCTCGGATAAAGGGGATACTGAACAAGGTCAGCAGTTTCTCCCAGTGCCGAAAGCCCAGTCTTCCTACCCACCTGACGTGCAAAGGGCTCATCTGTCCCCATCGCCACCACTCTGCTTTCCAAAAGCGAGCCCAGCACAGGACAAGGCACTCCCTGTTTAATCAAAGTAAACATTTGCGATTTAAGAAGCTGGTGCAATAGAAAACCTGAACGTGTATTTAAGTAGCACAGAGTTTTATTTAAGGGCAGTGTAAAGTTTCATTTCCTATGTTTAATTCCTATCTATGGGGAGGCATTTTCTTCTCTACTTCGTCTTAAAATCGATTGAGCAGAAGCGGATCTCAGGTTTCTATTAATATGATGAAGAATTAACAATATCCTCAGCTTTGGAGGCTTGGCAGAATATCACTTTTATCACATAAGACACGAATCAGACATGAATACAATTTTTTTTTTTTTAAGAAAAAGTGCACTTCATACTGCAAACCATTAGAGTTTCTGGTGCAAAAATAACAAACCCATCTACGTCAAGATGTGTATTTATGGTATCAACTAGGGTTTGGGGTTTTTTTTACCCAAGCCAACAGATACAGTTTGAAAGAAAGCCTTTGCAACTCTGAAATTCCTCTCATTAGAATATTATTGGACAGCGTATTGAAGCAAAGGAGACAACGGGAAGGGAATTCCTTTGTGAAAGTACGTACAAATTAATTGCCGACAATTTCATTATCTGTGCTGCGGGTTGAAATCTGAAAATCATAATTAAACACTCACCCACCCACCCCCCAAGTGTACTTTCTACACCTAAATATACTGGTTTCCAGTCAGCTTCCAAACACTACTACTCACTCTTAAAGCAGCCTCGTGTCTAAGCACCAGCCACGCGGTTAGAGCGTTACAAACACACGATGAGTTAAAAAAGATGTGCGAGTCTCAACGAGTTAAACCATGAGATAACGTGGTCAGGCCATAGTCGCTGCTTTAGTCCAGCGCTAGCTCCTGTGTTCATGGGGCATTACCAGTTCAGCTCATTTACATGGTTTTCCCGGTTTTGGTTTTACGAAGCTCTCCCTACCGCAATTCCTTTTACACATTTCATAAGGAAAGCCCGCATGCGAGGTCAACGCATCATGTGCTTGATCAAACGAAGATTATTTGAGAATTAGAAGAAACTTCAGTGCATTATAACTTTTTTAGCCTTTTCATTAACAAAAACACCAACACTGGGAGTCTGTGCTGTCCATTTGCGAGTCTGCGGGCCTGGAAGCTCTTGGGCTTTTATTCCAGGCATGGCACTGCGTGACAGTGGCCCGGAATAATCCCCTTTGCCAGCTGACTGAGGCACTAAAACGTTAAATATTGCCTGCACAACCGGCAGGACAGTGAGAGACACAGCAGAGTCTGAATGCCACATCTAAGTGTGACTCTCTAGGCAAGTAAACACAAACAGTTTCCTACCCGACTTACCACAGTACGTGCAGTACAAACCCCATGGAGATAAAAATAATTTGATGTATTAGATCACAGCCCCAGTTCGACGAGTCTGTTTTCCTGCTGCGGGCAGCAGGCAGGACCCGATGCATCAGGCTACGCTTTACAACACGATGCTGCATGCAAACACCTTCTCAATTTCTACAAGGAGTCAGCCAGGAAGCATTTAATCTCAGATTTACGCCAGACACCTCGCCTTTGAATTTCCTTCCTTTTTGGGGTGAAAGCAGAGCAACTGGTCAGTTTTCATGAAGTCTTAAACTTTTGAACACCCTCAGTCATGTCCTTCCTGGAAGGACTCTGGAAGCTCAGCAGTTCTTGGCTGCAGTCTCATGTCACAACCACACTCAACACCTCTAACCATCTTCATGACCTTTTCATCCTTTCCCACTACTACCGCGTTTAGGAGGAAGCAATCGGGTTGGGGAATACCCCAGATAAGCGTGAACTGCTCTACATGGTCTTACAGATTTTTGATATCCTTTCCAAAAGCTGCCCCCAAAAGACAAAGAGCTGCTGTACAATGGGTGTTTACCTTCAACCAGACAATAGACTCATAGAATATCTCAAGTTGGAAGGGTCCCATAAGGAGTCTTTAAGGTAAAGAAACTTCCAAGCTCATAGTTTCTTTCTGCTGTGTTTTACAGAGTTGATTACCATGTTTAATTCAAAGGAATTACCTCCCAAATCGGCATTGCCAAATTATGAAGGAGTTTACGAGTATCTGGAGTTCCTCAAAATCCTCCACAGCATTTAATAACTGAAACAATTAAATTGTCATCACCAAACTTCACCAGCACGTTCCTACTCCAAGCTGTTGGCAAGCAGATAAAATGACATCAGACCCGACACAGCTGAACCTCCCTATTTCTCTCTTCCACACAAAATATTCTCACCCCCGTTTTTCTGTGAAGTGCATCCCCAGAGACAGTTTTGCAGTCACAGGATTCTAAACCTCTACCAGCTTTTAAAATTTGGTAAATTGCAGGCACAGTAATTAACACTAAACCTGAACTTCCTACACTTACTCACTAGCACAACATTTTTTTTGTGGTTGGCAACAGGTCTCCCAGTCAGTGCAAATTAGCAAATTCTATTTATTGGTGATCTGGAAGAGAAAGCAGACAGCACGCGTTACACAAAACATCAGCTTTCTGAAGCTCTGCATCAGTTTAACGTCATATTTCCAAAGAAAATACACACCTATAGGAAAGGCATAACGAATTCATGAATTTAACAAAAGCCTTTCAAAAAACCCAAAAGTATTTATTTTAGGTCAGATTAAATAAAATTAGTTTAATGCTATTTTTTTAAAGTTTCACTATACAAAATTTCTCTACCACCAAGACACCCTTTTACAAATACAATCTCTGAGGACTAATTCTCAAAAAACCCAAAAAAGATTACAAAATAAATTATGTTTTCTAAGAAACTGATCACATGGAGGCTTTACAAAAACAGATTACGAGGAAACACACAGCTCGAAGTAATGCCCACAGCAAGGTATTTTCAACAATGAGGTTTTTAATATTGACATGGAGGAGGTCAACCGCTGCAGTCCTTAGACAAACAGCAGCCACAGAAATTGGCTCAAGATTTTCCCCTTGAAGAGCGGAGAGCACCCAAGGAAGAATATCTACAGGTGTCGAACAGGCCATACCCCATGGGCTGAATAAACTAGCGTGGAAAGTCGTTCCCCCCATGCATCCGCTGCTGTCTACCATCCCTACAGATGAATTTGGAGCCACTCCTGCTCAGCCACATCCGCGGTGGGGGGGATCTCCAAGGCTGCCCGCTTGTACGCTCAAAGGAAGCATAAACATTTGACAGACACGGAGAGGTAGGGCACCTCTCACTCGGAGGCATTTATTGGCAGTGACCTGCCTCCACACCACCCCCGCGGCTCTCCAAGCACAGCATCCACAGGCATCGCTGGTTCAACCAGCCCTTCCTACGGCCACTTTGATTCCACAGTCATTTTTTTGTTATCGCCTTACTAAACTGTTGATCTTCCACTCCCATTTTATTCACAACTACATTACACGTAAATTAAGTAGCGTTACTGAAAATTACTTAAATCAATTGCTGAACTTAGCAGAATATGTGAATTACTCCTCTTTTAAAAATTTAGCAGCTAGGATACACTGATGACAAAAAATTCTTACCAGATAAAGGAATAAACCTACAAGATAAGTAGCTCAACTATTTGCAAAAATGTGTCAGATCACGAATATTTAAACAAAATATTAAATATAAAAAATTACTAATCAGAAAGTCTGCCTGCCTGCTGACAATCTGACAAGTGCTACTTTGTATTTGAATGCAAAAGAGAACATTTAATTTGAAGGCAAACTCTTTTGATCAGGAAAGCCTGTAGAGTAAATACAGCAGTAATTTCCTCGGTAAACCAGAAGTCTCTCCAAACATCTTACACAGGTCCCCTTAGCAAAGTTACTACGACTGCAGAAGTCTTCGTCCTCCCTCAAGGGTGACAAGGAGAAGTGGTATTTCCTTTGCCACTAGACTTCTACTGGAAAACAGCAAGTCAACGGCAGCTCTCACTGAGAGATACTATAGCAGAATCATTCATAATTAGAAAAATTAAAATAATTGTATTTAAAAATGGCTCAAAATGTTGGGGTTTTTATATATATATATTTGTAAAAGTATTAGAATCAAATCACAGACCTCTTCATTTAAATGGCCTCTCAATGAGACCTACCGGCCATCGATTACAATTTTGTGTCTGTTCCCACTGTATCATCATCTGTCTTTCACTGGAGTCTGGTAATTTGGAAGCAAACCTACACACGCGACTAGCGTCAACCACTTTTAAAGTCCTGCTTAGAACCTGCATGTACACTTCCCCAAATGAATTACTGGGAAAGTTCACACAAGAAGCAGCACTTTGTACCCTCCCATTGGGAGGGGGACACTAATAAACAGCCCGGAATACTCACTCTAAGCAAAACTCCTAGTTTTCAAATAATTGCCGCCAGTTTACAGACAGTGGGAATAGGTTTAAGGGTTTAGATTTGATTTGGCAGAACGTCTTCGAATCCACACGTTTGCATATTTATGCCTATAATAAATCAAGGTGGCAATCTAGAATTTAAGTTAAACATTACTCTTCTAACCTTTAACAAGAATTAAAATTTATAACTAAGAAAGTTATAAATTACTCAACCTTCACCTTAAAAATAACAGCTAGCACCAAGAGTCTAGGATAAAGATCTCCTGCGGAGAAAGTGGCCTTTAGCAAAGCTATTTAACCGCTAATGATTTGTTTTATACACATATGAAACAATGTGTTTTGTACAGGAGGTATATGGTTGGCTTGAGTGAGGAAGGTGGCATCGAGAGTGTAATAAAAAGAGACATTTGGAAGTATTTGGCGCAAGTTAGACTCACAATGTGTACAAGGAGGAAAAAAAAAAAAAAGCTATTTCCTGTTCCATAACAAAAGGAACCCAAAACACATCCCTTCTATCTGCAGCTACCAGTTAACCAGGACATTACAGAGGACCCTACGAATATTTGGACAATGTGGGGTGAGAAATAAAATATTTTTCCATTTCACCAAAGCAATTGCAAAGACTCCTCATCTCCACCAAGTGCTGTTTTCCAACAGACAAACCCACACCATTCCAACTCTTTTCAGTCGTGCTTTTACATGATAAGCTATAATTTGGGCCAAAGAGGGAAAAAAACCCCAAACCAAAATGAAAGCAAACCTTTCAACTTAAGAACCAGTCATTAGAAGACCAGGTTATCAATTCCCTGCACCTGAACGCCAAGCCCAGATGAGAATCTTTCCATCTGCACCGTATCAGACTGGTCAGTAGCTGTCACTTGGCCGACAGGTAAGCTCTGGATAAAGCACAGCACACACACTTCAGAAATGAGTAGTTGCAGGTGTTTTCAAGAAGAGACTTTGAATCCTTTGTTGCCTAGGCTGAAATGCACACATTTGACAGAAGAAAAAAAAAGTCAATTTCTAGAAGTGGAATTTTCCTTTTTTTGAAGTCTCCAATTCTGGGTCCATATGTTTCAGACTGTTTTCCCCAGTACTTCAGTAGCAGGGATAATTTTGGAAGTGCAATACTAGGATAACTTCTGCCCACTTTCAGTGTTCATGCTGACAATTGATTTTGTCTTCAGAATGCTCCAAAACATCAAGCATTTCTTCTATGATAGCCTGTAGTGCCCGACCCAGCTGTTCTGCGGTATATGGTCTTCCCAGCGGAGGCACATGAATAAAAGCTGACCTCCCGCGGCTCTGGTATAAGGAAGCGTAATAAGTGAACTCGCAGAGGTATCTGAAACACAAGAATAGAGCTTACTTAGCAACAAGTGACAAATACGGAGTGCAAACTGCCGGCCAGGAGGAACTGTATATTCTTATCATTGAGCATTGCAGCAACACCCTGCAATAAAGAGCAGAACGCAAGCCAGGTATTGTGAGTCTGTCTGATTGCTTTAATCAAATCTAGGGCAAAGATCTCTGTTTTTCCCCTGGTGATTGGGTGACCACTGAAAAATAGATGGTATTGCCAGCCCCACGAGAAGTGAAAAGCGTACAAATTGTACAGGTCTCATGAGTTGAGCACGAAGGAAACATGCATTGCAGTACGAGTATTTTCCCCATCAATCACTGGCATCCCGTACCTGCCGGCATCGATAGATGTAGTGACCATGATATCCAGCCCCAGTGCTGAGACTCTCTTGCAAACCGCATCCATGTCAATAACAGAATCGATGAAATCCGGGCCACCTTTTACACAACACTGAGAGTCTGGGCAGAAATCGCAGTTGTCTAAGCCTTGATAACCGGCGTTATGGCCACACTGCTCCAGAGTTACAGTTGTGGCCATACCCGAAACACCTACATGAACCAACAACTACAAGAGAAAACAAACAAGTTAGATCAACCAAAATACAAACGGAGAATCAACAGCCCGCTATTCCCAGTTAAAGACTGAGGGAGTTGTTACAGGAGCCCTTGCATGAATAGCACAGCGACGAGTCATTTTATCAATGAACTCGTGGGGCCAGTACAGAACAGTTCTTCTTGTTTCACCCCCTCCTGGCCTAAATTGTAATTTACTCAGGGTAAAAATGAACGTTGGCGCGTTCACGGCCGAGCCCACCGCTGCGACAGCCCAGGTGGCACAGACAAACCGCAAGTTGTCTAGACAGCCCTTTGCAGTGGCCTCTTCACATTCACTGCTCCCATTAATTGAAGCGCTCTATTCTGAGCTGTAAAATTCTACAAATTCACGTGTTCTCACGACAACAGAAGAAAAGATCTAGTGAGGGACTACCAGTCTGATCATACATTAAAAATGGGACTTTACATTACATTCGTTGATGTAAGCATGACAGATTTCAACCATATGCCCTGTCTTTTCTCCTACTCCCTTTACTCACTTGTGGATTGTGCTTTTTCCATAATGCAGGAATGAGCCTTTGCACCTCCTGGTATTCCACTGGGACTTCGTAGATGTGCAGATCCACGTCATCTCCCAGTCCTAGCTTCTTCAGCTCCTAAGAAGATAGGAAATGAACAAAACCAAGATGGTCAGACACAAGCTCAACAGAGGATATACTTCTTCAAGGTTTAAAGGCAGGGCGGGTCTGCTGTGAGGAACATCAGCTTACATTACAGGCTGTATAACCTTGTGAACAGCACTGTAAAAAAAACCAAAACCAAACACCATAATGGGGAACAACAAAAGCATCTCTCCACCTGCATTAACAGTCTTCACCCACAGGACCGTTTGTTTTGCTCTGATGTGTGTATAACAAAGAAATCAACATTTAACTGACAATAGTTATCAGCAACACCCACACTCCAAAGAAAGGTTGGCTGCGTTATTTATAGAGGTATACAGTCATATTCACTTCTTGAAAGAACTAGGTATGATGTAGAGAAAGTAGAATT
>CM067101.1:42114-117114 GCA_034008185.1 Gorsachius magnificus | reverse complement strand
CCTGGTCGGGCGACGGAAGCCATCTCAGCCCTGCTGCTTCATGCATTTTATTTTAATTTTTTAAATTTTTGCATTTATTTTTACATTTTTGCATGGTTTTGCATATTTTAAAATTTTGTATATTTTAATTTTTTGCATATTTTTGAATTTTTTTGAAGTAGCTGGTGTTTGGTTCTGGGGCTGTTTGTGCCCCCACCCCGTGGGGGTCAGGGTGATGCTGGCAGCTGGCCAGGATGAAGCTCTGCCTTTCTTCCTGATGTGGCCAAGGAAACACCCTCAGCCCCCACCAGGCTCTGCAACTGCTTCCCCTCGTTATTCATCGCCCATGAAAGGTGGAGGCTGGGAAGTGCGTGGCCGGATCCTGGCCTCATACAACGCTGCGTCTGGTGGTGTCGCTTTCCATGGCCTGGAAACCAAGAAACCCCCCCGAAAGTGCTGGTGTGGCCACAAGCCCATGAGGTGGGTGCTCAGCACCCCATGGGAGCCCCCCCTCGTCTCCCTCCGGCTGCCCGTCCCTGCTGCCCCAGCCTGGTGATGGCTACAGCACCAACATCTCTGGCAATGGGTCCCATCCTTCCTTGTCCCTGATGATGACGGGTTTGTCGGAGATGAGCAGGGCAAAGGGGACCGGCAGCTGGTGCAGCCCCTGCCTCTCCTCCTCCTCCTCCTCTTCCTCCTCCTCCTCCTCACCAGCCAAGTGGCTGGTGCTGCCAGGCAGTGGAAATCCAGCCGGGCTCAGCACCTCCTGCCTCCGGTAGGCAAACGGCAGCTCCTTCTTGCAGCCCAGCGGGCACGCCTCTGCTGGTTCTTTGGCCGCGGGGCTGGGGTGCAGCGTGCCGGGCTGTGTGGTGGCATCGGTCATCTCCTTACCAGGATTCAGCTCTGTTAGCAGCAGCTCAGCCAAGCTGAAATTCTCTGAGGGTTCCACAAAGCCTGGCCGGGGCTGGCCCTAAGGGTCGGATGTGGTTCGGGGGGGCAATGTCCCATGCCAGGGGCTGTGCACAGTGGCCTGCTGGGGTGCAGGATCTGGCCCCTCCTGCACCTTGCATCTCACCTGGCTCATTTCGCTGGCGGCAAACTGGATGGCTTTGCTGCCCATGGGCTTGGGCAGGGGTGGGAAGAGGAGATGGCGAGCCCTGGGGAGGGGGTGGCTGGTGAGGGGGTGACTGATGGGGGAGGTGGGACGGGGGGGTGAGGGTGCCACCGTCACCTCTTTTTGCTCAGCTGGTAGACGGCAGCCACGATGGGGAGGCTGAGCAAGATGCCCAGGTACTTCAGCTTGGATTTCCATGCTGCTCCCTGGGGACCTGCAGATGGGCACAGCTGGATGGTGGCATTTCTGTCCCCAGCACCCCGCATGGGACACAGGAACCCTTTCAGGGTGAGGGTGAGCCCCCCACAGGGAGCAGGGAAGGGGATGGGGGTCTCTAGCCATTACCCCGCGCCTTGGTCTGGAAGTGCCACCGAGCACTGCAGGTCCCCCTGCTCTCTGACGTCACCTCCCAAACGCCCACCCTGTATGCTGTGCCAGGCCGTAGGTTTTGGAGGGTGTAGTGCGACGCCGTGGCATCCGCTTCGCCATCTGGGCAAATGATAACGAGCAGGCGGTAGCAGGTTGCAGGCAGTGCCCTCCTCCTAACCCATGGGGACTGGGGGGGGGTCCCCACTCACAGGTCATGTTGTCCCCCTCAGCCATGTGGCAGATGAGGTACTTGGCCAGCGCCCCAGGACAGGCGGCACGGGGGGACGGCCTCCACCAGAGGACGGCGGCGGTGGCATCCTTGGCACTGGCGTTGATGCGGATGGGCACAGCAAGAGAGGCTTCGTGCAATGGTGAGGTGGAGGTGCAAAAAAAAAAAAAAATGGGGGACTATTTTGGGACACACACACCCCCTTTTTGCAGTTAAATCAGGCATGGGTGCTCCGTGTTTCCATACGTACCGTTGCCAGCATAGTGGTGCTGCAGGGCGAAGGTTGACCAGCCCCTTGCCGGGGCCTGGCCGTGCACAGCGAGGCGGTAACACACCGGCGCTTCCAGTGCTCCTGGGGCAGGAACCGGAGACGCTGGTTAAACCCCCCCAGGATCTGGCCCCAGGCAGGGGGGATGGACGGGGGGCTTGGGGGGGTCTCCCTTGCCTCTCTCCATGTGGATGCTCTTGGCAGGGAAATTGTGTTGCTTGCAAGCGCCCTCATTTAGGGCTCCCAGCAGCGGCTGCTGCTCGAAGCAGTAGGCAAAGCCGGGGCTCGGTGCTTCCCACCATGCCGACACGGTGCTGCCAGCCACGCTGATGTCCTTGAAGCTGAGATCTGGAATGAAATGGGGGCAGGGGGGGCGGGGGGGCGTGTGTGTGTGCAAGGTAAGGCTGGGAAAATAACTTCCTCAAGGCTGCTGGGGAGCTCGGTCCTTCCGCGGGGCCGGTACCTGCGTGCTGATCTGCCGGCACATGGAGCTGCCGTGCCGGCCCCTTCCCAGCAGCATTGGCCGCCATCAGCAGAATTTCGTACTCTGCCCCAGAGAGGGTGAGGTTGTGCGCCATCACCTCCCCCTCCAGCTCCACCTCGGCCAGCTCAGCACAGGGGCACGCAAGCAGGCGGGTGCGCAGCGTGTAGGTGACGTTCCCCTGCTTCTCAGGGGCTCGCTGGGGGAGGAAGGGGGTGGCTCAGAGGGTGAAATGATGGGGGAGACACCTAGGAGGGTCCCCGGGGGGTGCTGCCATACCTGCCAGCCCAGCGTCAGCACCCGCTGCCCATCTCTCCCCAGTTTTCCCAGCTGGTAGCTCAGTGCCGGGCTCACTAGAATTTCTGCAAGAGGAATGAGCCCAGCTGGGCTATTGGCATTTTCAGGAGCTGTTGGGATCCCACCTGCTTGCTCTCTTCTTCCTCACCCTCAGGAATGAAGATGGAGCTGCTCCAGTCACTCCAGGAGCTGCTCCAGTGGGGGAGCTTGTGCCGGAGCTGGACCTCAAAGGTGCCGTTCCTGCCCAGGGCGCAGGTCACTAGAGCGGAGTGGCAGGATCAGGCGGGGGTGACACCCCCACTTTTCCTCATCTTTTGGCTATCACAGGGTGCTGGGGGACCAGAGGGGATGGTGGGGCAGACCCCCCTGTCAGGACCTGGGACCCCCCCCCAAGAGATGCTCATCCACTGCATCCCTGTGGGCTAAACTGACCTGAGACGTCCTTGTCCATCACCGTCTCGCATGTCACCTGCGGAGAGAACCAGGGACAGAGGCACCCACCCAGTAAAACCAGTATGTTATTGGGACATGAAAGCAGATGCTGCCCTGTGTCCCCCGAACATCCCAAGGGCTGGGAGAGCCAAATGGGGTGCAGGGGACATGGTGGCCAGGAGGGTCCTCTTGGCCAGGGTACCATGGCTTTGGCCCTGGGACCCTCCTGGTGGCAGTTGAGAGGGGTGGGGGGTCCTCAGCTGTGGGGGGTTTCGCTGGGGATGAACAGCCAGATTTCATCCATCATTGTCATTAATCTAATCTGGGGTTTTGCCTGTGTAATCACCGAAAATCGCGGCCTGATCCTGTTATGGGCAGCAGCAGGATCCCATGGCCAGAAGGATGGGGCGGAGCTGATGACATCACGAAACAGATGGGACGCGGATGGGTTTGAGGGGGGACAGTGGCATCACCAAGCCCCTGCACTCCCGAGGCTACCCTAGGCTGCCACAAAGCTACTGACCGTCCCGCTGGGTCGCTGCCGGCTCCAGCACACAACTTTTTTACCTGCGTCCAGCCATGGTCACCGGTCCTCTGGAAGCGAGCCTCCCACTGCGGCGGCTGGCCCCCACGGTGGCACAGTGGCCGTGGCACCTGCAGCCGCAGCTGGCCACCAGTCTTGTTTAAGCGCATCTTGTTGTCAGGTTGATCAAGCTTGACTGTAAAGACAAAGTGGTCTCATGGTTATCGGCACCGGTTGGTGCTGGCACCCAGCCCAGCCCTGCGGGCGCTTACCAGCCTCGTTGAGATACAGTGTGAGGTTGGGGGTCCTGTGGATGTGGTCCCTCCAGCTCGCCTCCACCCAGACCGTGGCATTGGTGAGTACGTAAACGTGGTGATGCTTCAGCGTGTATGTCGTCCCCGTGCCCGCCTGGAACCACTGGCACAGCCTGGGCACTGAGTAGCTGGTGGGGGGGGGTGCACAAGGTCGGATCTGGATGCTCACCCTCTGGGTGGGCTTGGGATGGGGTGGGCACACGTCCCCAGTGTGGGGACACATCCCATGGGCTCCCCAGGATGCGGTGCCCGACTCACCAGAGCGTCAGGAGGTAGGTGGTGTTGCCGGCGGGGCCGTGGGGCAGCCAGGAGCAGAGGAACTGGCGGGAGTTGCATTGCTTCCAGCAGGACAAGCTGGAGTCCGGAGCAGTGCCTGCGGGAGAGGGCAGTGGCTGGGGGCTCCCCCAACCCAAACCCTGGCAGGTCGGGCAAGGCCGGGATGGAGCAGCGGTTGTAGCTGTTGCCAGATCACCACGTTGCTTGCCCAGGGGATGGGAGCAGCCGCGTTGGTGATTCTCACCCAAAGAAACACCGTTTCCCCCCTCCCCAGCTCGCCCCAGCTCCTGCCCACCACCGGCAGGGATTCACCCTGTGGTTTTGGGCGAGCATCTCCATCGCAGTGACAGCTCCGCAGCCCTTATCGCCCCCGAATCATTCATTGAAAGTTTTCTGAAGTTATCTCTCATCTCCCGGCGACACAGGAGCACTTACCGCCCCGCGCCAGCGCCGCCAGTGCCGCCAGCAGCCACCCCAGCATCAGCCACCCCAGGGTGTCCCACGCCGGATCTGGGGCTCTGCTGCCCTTCCTGGCTGCCCAGTTCCCCAGCACCCCAGGATGGGTGCCCCCCAGTTCAACGGCAGTCCCAGTGCTCGGTGTGGCTCCCCGCACCCCGCGCTTCCTCTTCTGCTAAAAGCTTGCCAAGGCGGCTGTTCCCAGGCAGGGCAGAGGGTGAGGTTTGATTGCATGCCTCACTTTTACCAAAAGCAAAAGAGAAAGCAACCAAAACATCCCCCCTTTCTGCCAGAGCGCCTGCTGGGACTCAGCCAAACCCTGCCCTGGCTGCACCGTGTGCCCCAATCCAGCAAGAAATGCAAGGTAAGCAAAAGAGATGTTTTGGGGTTTGGGGCTTTTTTTTTTTTTTTTGCAAACTTCACGGCAATTTTTTAATCCCTTGCCCGTAACTGGGTGAATCTCAAGCAGCCGTTCCAAGGTTGGGGGTTATTTGGGGATTTTGGCAGCATGTGTGTGCGTGTGCATGCGGGTCTCACTGAAACCAGGCTCCTGTGCCCATCTCCAGCACGACTTGTCCCCTGCGGCCCTGAACAAAGCCCCAGTGAGGCAGGAGAGCGTGGTGTCACTGGGATGCCAGCAGCCGTGTGATGGGGCGGGTGACCCTGGGACAGTGGAGCCGGGTGGCACGGAGGGCTTTGTCACAGAGTCCCCTTGTTCCCGCAGAAAGCATCCCCTTGTGTGGCTTTTCCTCAGGGTCGCAGGGCAGCGGTGGTGGCGGGAGCATCTCTGCGCTGGGACGGTGCTGCCGGGACCCCTCTGTCCCGCTGCCATGGGCATGGCTGGGATGGGGGCACAGAGGGTCCCCTGGCACTTTCCACCTCGCTGCCCTCCCACACTGTGCCATGCTGTGTCAAACTGAGCCGGGCCGGGCTTTGCCATGCCACAACATACGGCAGGAGCACGCTGTACCTGGCCAGGCCGTGCCATGCCACGCTAAACCAGGCCCCCCATGCCACGCCAGGCTGTGCTGTGCTGGACCATGCCACGCCAGGCTGTGCCATGCCAGGCTGGACCGTGCTGGGCAGTGCTAGGTTGTGCTAGGCCATATGGACCGTGCTGTGCTGTGCCAGCAGCGGGACAGACCTGGGCTGCACCACACCAAGCCAGGGGGGCTGTTCCCACCCTGTGCCCTGCTGTGCCAGCCCCAGCTTGTGCCATGCTGGGCTGTACCGAGCCAGGCAGACTATGCCAGCCCCAAGCTGTGCCACACTGTGCTGTGCCAGCTCTGAGCCATGCCACACTGTGCTGTGCCAGCTCTGAGCCATGCCACACCGTGCTGTGCCATGCCTTGCCATGCTGGGCTGTATGAGCCAAGCAGACTGTGCCAGCCCCAGGCTCGGTGCTGATGCGCGTCCGGTGACGCGGCGGGGCCGCTGGGCGGCGCACCGGGCGCACCGGGCGGCGGCGGCGGGGCGGACCGGGCGGAGCGGGCGCAGCGGGAGGCGGCGGGCGCAGCGGGATGGACGAGCCCAGCATCCTGCGGCGTCGGGGCCTCCAGGTGAGCACCGGGGAGCGGGGCACCGGCGGGGAACCGGGGGGAGCCCAGCGCGGGTGAGCCCGGGCTGAGGTGGGTGGTCCAGGTGCGGGTCTGAAAGAGGTGGGTGCTGCGGGGGCGAGGGGTGGGTGCTCTGGGTGGGAGTTGGGTGCTCGAGTGGGTGTGGAGGTGGGCTCTGCGGGTGGGGGGGGCGTGAGTGGGCTCTCGGGTGCTGTGGGTGCTCCGGTGAGAGTGGGCTGGGGGGTGCTGCGGGTGAGAGGTGGGTGCTCCGTGTGAGAGGTGGGGGTGAGCAGCGTGTGATGGGTGGGACAGGCACCCAGCACCAGGAGCAGGGCAGGGTACAAGCCCCAGCCAAGCCGCAGGGTGCTGGAGGGGTGGGGGGCACTTGCCTGTGCAGGGGCTGGGGGCTCCCATGGGAGCACCGGGGTTCCCCCAGCCCAGCCCACGATGCCAGTCTGTGCCAAACCACTGTGCCAGCACCGATTTGCCCCCCCAGCAGCCGCCCCCTCCATTGCCCTGTGTTACTGCTCCTGGCGGGGCCAGGGGTCACCCGTCCTCCCTGTCCAACCCGCACCCCACAGGGACCCCAGCACCCACTGCCGTGCTTGGAGGGTTGGAGGGGTGACAACCGCAGCCCCCCCGGCTGAGCACTGAGCCCGATTTTCCGAGTGACCTCCCACCTCCCTCCCCATCCGCAGAATAGAGCCGCAGTAACCGGGGGGCCTGGCCCGAGCTGTCTGGGCAGTTGGAGGATGGCACGGTGCTGCCTTCATCCGAGCTGGCAGCTCCGCAGGGCAGCTGCGCTCTGCCACACACTCAGCCCAGGACAGAACCCTGTGGCAGAGCTGCCTCCCCACCGACACGGCCATCGGAGCCACAGCTGTGGGGTTCAGGGTTCTTGGCCGTGGGTGTCACTCCCAGCAGACCCACAGGCTGTGTGCCCCATGGCAGGAGGGGTGCGACGGGGCTCCTACCAGGGAGCTAATCCCAAAGCGCTGAGTAGTGATGCCATCCCTGATGCTGTCCCTGATGCCATCCCCGATGCCATCCCCGCAGGGATCAGCTGATGGTTAATCCTGGCTCCCACCAGGACCTGCTGATGGGAGATGCACCATGCTGGGTGGGTGTATTAGGCGCCCCATGGGTGTTGGCCCTGTAGCACTGCCCCACCTGGGTCCCCAGGGCCCTCGGGGGACATTCTGGCTGTCCCCGGGAAGAGCCCCCAGCAGCAATGTGTGTTGGGTGCCACAGGACCGCTCTGCACCCTTGCACCCATGGATGGGTGAGGAGGCTTTGCCAAGGGATGGGAGTGAGTGTGGGGGAAAGGGGTGTCTGTCCTCTATCCCACTGTCCATTCTACACATGGCTGAGCAGTAAAACCCTCGGCGTGACCCTTCTCTGCCTCTTCCTCTGCTCAGGGGCTGGTGGCCAGCGGCACGGCCCAGGGTGTGGGTGGGGATCCGGGCTGAGTGATGGCAGGGCTGGGTGAGGGTGCTGGGGGGCTCCTGCTCCATGCAGGGACCCTGCACCCCCTTCCCAGCCTGGGCCTGAGGTCACCCAGTGATGCTGGGTGCACTGGGACACCCACACCCACCTGGGCACCCTCCCCTTACACCCACACCCATCCCAGCACCCACGCCACCCCAGGGCAGACACACACCCATGGGCCCCCGGGGCTGCTAAGTCCCCTGTGCGCCCAGGCATGATGTCACCCGTTGCCATGGCAATGCTGCTGCATCACTGCGTTGCAGCATGCCCCAATCCAGGGATTTCCGCAGGGGCTGCGTGGTGTGGGCAGCAGGACGGGGTGCAGGCACCCCAGGGGTGTGGGTGCATGGGTGCTGCTGTGTGCCCCCACATGGGTGGCAGCAGCCCCTGTCCACAGGGAGCTCCCTGCCCATGTGGGGAATGTTTAAGCTGCTTAGGGGTATGGGGCTGGCGGGCACCGGTGGTGGGCACAGGATCAGGGCGATCCTACGTGCACCCACTGCATGTGCCAGCATGCCAGGGCACACCCTGGCCCCTTCACACCATGTCCCTCGCAGCGTGCTGGTGGGACCTGTGCCACTCTCTTTGTGGCATGCCTGGTGGCACACGGGTGGGCACTGGGTCTGTGCCGGACCCAGCTGGTGCCCGCCACACCAGGAGCATGGCGTGGGCCAGGGTTCCTGCCCACACGGCTGCCCTTTGCCCTGTTGCACCACCTGCGAGCAAACAGCTCTCGGAAGAAATATTCCCAGCACCTGGAAAAATAAACAGTGTGAGGGCTGCTGGCTGCTCCCCACACCTGGGGTTGGGGGGACGGGATGGGGAACAGGACACAGCCACCACCCCAGGGCCATGCTCCAGCCAGGTGACTGGGTGCTGCTCCTGCTCCGCCACCCTCGTGCCCTCACTCCTGGGCCTGGCTACAGGGCCACCAGCCCTGGGGACCTTGGAAGGAGATGTCCCCTTGTGCTGACCCTGGGCGGGCATTTGTCACCCTCACCTGGCACAGCAGAGCCCTGGCACCCCAGGCATGGACAGCAGGGTCCAGTCCTGCAGTGACAGCCTGGTGGCAAGGGCTGGCTGCAGGCAGCAAGGATAGTGCCAGGCATGTGGTTGTGGCTGGTGGGAGGTGGGGGTCCTATGCATGGGCACCCCCCTATGCCTGGGGCCACGCTCTGACCCTGCTTCTCACTTTTCTCATTGCAGAAGGAGCTGAGCCTGCCGCGCCGAGGAAGAGCGTAAGTCCCCGAGCTGGGTCACCTGGGGCGGCAGTGGGCTGTGGGGGGCAGCAGGGACAGGCAGCAGATGGTGCTGGGGCTTGTGCCCAAATCCAGGATGGCATCGTCGTGTTCTCTGATATTGGAGGGGCCTGATGTGCGTGTGCTGGGGTGTACTGGGATGTACTGAGGTGTGCTGTGCTCTGGTGCAGGTGTATTGGGGTGTTCTGGGGTGTTTAAGCAGTATTGGGGGGGTGGGTTGGGGTGCTATGTTCTGCTGCAAGTGCATTGGGGTGTGCTGGGGTGTGGTAGGACACTGTTGTGAAGCTGTGCTGGGCTTGGCAGGGTGTGTGTGGGGGGATGTTGGAGTGTACTGGGGCTGTTCCGGGGTGTTTGGGGGTGTTGCAGGGGGGGGCGGGGGCCTAGGGTCGTACTGGGCATCCGCTGGAGAGGCACTGGGGCTGTGTTAGGCGTGCACAGGGGCTATACTGGGCCTGTACTGGAGCCGGGCTGGGGCTGTGGTGTCTCAGCACCGCCTGTGCCCCGGCACATCCCGGGAGCGGTACGGCTCGGGGCTGCAGCAGCAGGGTCGGTGCACTGGGGGCCCGGGGGGCTGCCGAGCCGTGCCGTGCCGTGCCGTGCCGAGCCGTGCCGCAGGGGCGGGCCCGGGCCCGGCGGGCCGAGCAGGGAGCCCCGGCGCGCCCCGGCCGCCGCGGGCGGGGGGGGGGGGGGGGGATCCCCTCGCTGACCTTGGAGTGAGTCGGGGCCGGGGCGGGGTGCGCCGGTACCGGCCCCGGGGGCGGGCATCCCCCTTCCGGAGCATCCCCCTCCCGGAGCATCCCCGTCCTGCTCCATCCCCATCCCACTCCATCCCCACCCCCGGCCCGCACGTCCCGCATCCAGAGCCCCCAGTAGCACCGGGCCCCTCAGTGTCTTCCTCCTGCCACAGCCTCAGCCCTGGTCCCCTGGCTCCAGTCCTTGTCCCCTCTCCAGCACTTGCCACCCCTGCTCTTGGCCCCTGGCCCCCCCAGACCCCCCCACCCTGTGCTAGGGTGCCTACCAGCACCCACTGACACCACGCCGGCACATCTTGCCTTGCAGCCTGTCTCCGAGCAGCCAGAGCCCGACGCTGCTGAGCCCCTGCAGCCCCTGCAGCCCCTTACTAACCCTGCACCCCTGGAGGTAAGACCCCCCCAAACCCTCCCCGGGCACCGTGACCACCAGCTCTGGGGCAGAAGGGACCAAGCAGGGAACGAGGAAGAGGTGGAGATGTGGGCAGCAAGGTGGGTCCCCCCAGCATGGATGCCCCAGGGTGCCCCAAAAGTGGCCCTGTCTTCTGTGGGCAATGTGGCTGGGGTCTGTGCCCAGCCCTGTGCACCCCGGAAGTGGCCTGGCTGTGCTCATGAGCTGCCAACTGGTCTGCTTTGGAGACCCCCCAATGGGAACGCCATCACAGTAGCTTGAGCTCAGGCCCTGAGCATTCTCATTTAGGGGGGGAATCACCTCGAAATTGGACCAGGGCAGGGCATCGTGATGGGAGCGGGGTGGGAGCAGGATGGTGCCTTCCTCCCGCCTGGAAAACCTCCCTCAACGCCTTTTCTGCTCTGACGTGGGGGGAGAGGAGGGGCTGCTCTGGGGGATGGGTGCCCCCCACCCAAAATGCCAGGAGTCCCTTGAGGTGCACCGCCAGGTGCTCCCGGAGGCGGGTGGCCAGACCCTGCAGCACATGCTGGCTGCGCTCTGCCCTGGGGACAAGGTGCAATGGGTGTGCTGGCACACCCCGGCCCTGTGCCCTGTGGTGCCTGCAGGGCAGAGCTGCGGCCTGCCCAGCACCCATGGGTGATGCCGGGTGCCTGCATCCATCTGCTGGGGAGAATGGCTGGCACCGGGTGAGAAGGAAGCAGCCGGGAGTTCTGCTGGGGCTCAGCAACAGGCAGAGCCATTTGCTGTGGGCAGGCAGGAGCTGGGGTGCTGCCTGTGCTCTGCCTGCAGGCAGGGGGGGTCCCCGCCTGCTGCGCTCCCTCGACCCTCACCCACAGTGACCACGGCACACCGAAAAACAAGCGCAGCCACGCGGTTGCTCGGCCAAGGCCTCGGGGAGGGCATTTTTGGGATGCTGGCAGAGGGGACGAGGACGAGGATGAGGATGGGCAGTCTGGGTGCCTCCACGTGCTGGCATCTCGTGGCTGCTGAGCAAGAGGCGAGGGGAAATGCGGTGCTGCCAGGCTCGGTGCTGCCATTTCGCCACGCTGAAACCCTGCCCAAACCCACCAGCGTTGGGATTTCTGCCGTGCCAGGCGGCTCTGGAGGCTCTGCCAGCCCCGGCGTGCCACCACCCGGGGTTTTGTCACCGGCGCTAAGGAGGATGGATGTCACTGGGGCTTCGCTCGGGATCTCCCCGATTAAACGTGAAAGCCAGCGTGGGCAGGAGGTTGCAGGGTGGCAGGGCGCTTGCTGGGGCGCTGCCGGGTGGTTGCCCTCCGAGCACGGTGTCCCATGGGCGGCAGGATGCCAATAGGGGAGCACTCCCCCCGAGGGAGACCCTGGCTTTGTGGCCACCCCCGCTGACTTGGGGCGGGGGGATTTATGCCCCTCGAATGCACGAGTGGTGGATGCTGCATCTCCATGGTAACCCTGACCCCATTTTGGGGTGCTGCCCTGTCTCTATGTTAACGCCAAGCCCCCATTTTGGGCCACAGCCCCACTCTACGATAACCCTGACCCCATATTGGGGCGCGCCTCGTTTCTGTGGTAACCCCGCCGCCCCCATTCCCTCCCCATCGCCTCCTTTGGGGGCCCCCCCCCCCCTGGAAACCCCACCCCGTTTCGGGGCGCTGCCCGTCTCCACGGTAACCCCGGCGCCGCCGGGCGGGAAGGGGCGGGAGGCGGCGGGAGCCCGGCCCGGCCCCGCTCCCAGCCCCCGGCGCGGTCCCGGCCCCGCGCGCCCCCGGCGGCGCCGTTCGGCCGTGCCGGTGGATGCGGCCGGGCCCCGGCGGGGCCGAGCCGCCCGCGATGTCGGACCCGAGCTGCTGGGGAGCCGCCCCGCCCGGTTACCGGGGCCAGCGGGCCGCGGGCGCCCTGCTCCAGCGCTCCAAGAGGTACCGGGCAGCCGGGGCCCTGCACCGGGGTGCGGGCGCTGCGGGGGGGGGGCCGTGCACGGGGGTGTGTTTGTGGTGCTGTGCACCGGGGGGGGCCCACCGGCGTGCGTGGCTTGGGGGAGGGAGGGGTCTTTCCACCTGGGGGGCACCGGAGTTTGGGGGGACCGTGCAGCTGGGAGGCATCCCGGGATGCGGGAGGAGGGGGAGCTGCACTGGGGGGTGCGCGCTGGGGTGCATGGGTTGGGGTGTCTTTGCACCGGGGGGGTACGCTGGGGTGTGTGGTTTGGGGGGGGGCCCTGTGCACCGGGGGTGCATCCTCAGAACCCCGAGGTTGCTGGGGCTGGGGGCGGCTGTGCACGGCTGGGGGGGCATCCGTTGGGAGCCCAGTGCCATGGGGGGTGCAGAGCTTAGGGTCCTGGGGCATTAGGGGATGCACGTTTTGGGGTGCTGTGCACCAGTCCTTGGGAGGGGGGAGGGGTGTGCTCTTTGCAGCGGGGTACATGTCATGGGGGGGTCTTGCATGCACAGGAAATACCCCTGTTAGCCCGTGTGCCAGGGTGGGCACTGCAGTGATGGGACACGTCCTGAGCCAGGGTGAGGGTCCCCAGGGTGCGTGGGGGGGGGGGGGTGGGAAGGGGCCAGTCCCTTGCAGCCAGCCATGGGCTGGACAGGGGGGGCAAAGGGGGCGGGGGCCAGTTGGGGGCGCTGAAACCCAGCTCTCCAGGCTTGCAACGCCAGGCTTCGCATGGGCAGGTAGGTGGGACATGAACCCGAGGAGGGGGCCAGGCAGCACTGCCGGCCCTGGGAGAGATGCAATGAGCACCCGCTGAGCCCCCCAGGTGCAGGTGGTGGAGGCTGACACCTCCATCCAGCAGATTTGGGGTGCTGTAGCCAGCCAAGGCATCAAAAACCTTCCACAGCTTTATATAAAAAAGGTGTTTAAGACAGTGCGGAGGCAGAGGGGAGATATTGCCGTTGTGAATGTCTTTTAATATTGCTGTGAGCTGGCACAAAGCGACACCGGTTGCTTAGCAAATGAATCCATCCAGTGCCGATCCCAGCCCTGGGAAGGTGCTTGCTTTGCCCAAGCTGAAGGAATTACGGCTGCTGGCACGTGAGGATGGGCGAGCGAGACCCTTAATAAATAAGAAAAGGCGTTGGATGGGATTTTCCAACCCGGGGTGGCCGAGATGGGGGCCCCGTGGGAGAGATGTGTAATTGGAGAGATGATCTAGGCAGTCATCTGTCTCCAGCTGAGCATGATGAAGCTGTAATTCTTGTGAAGGGCAGAGGATTTGCTTTTCTTTCATCGGTATTCCTAGAATCCATGGCAAGAACCGGTCTGGCCTATTTTACAGCAGGCAGAAAGCATATGGTGTTATTTAGTGGGATTAAGAGGTCCAAGAGATCCTAATTTCCTGCGGTGGGGTGCTGAGATGGCCGGCGCGGGGCAGGATGACCGGTGATTTGGTGGCTGATGGGGCTCTTCTCCTCCATGGATGCTGCCTCTGGCTGTTCACAACTCGCACACCGCAGAAAAACGTGCCAGCAGACATAACAGGTACTGTTCCCTCCCCACTAATAGGAAACTGTGGCACAGGGATGTGCAGGGATGCGTCTCAAGGAGCAAGGCTTTAGGCTGTTTTCTTGCAGTGCAAAGAAATAAATACGTCTTGACATGACTTGGTAGCCCGCAATTCCCTACGAGGCTTTGGGATTTTGCCCTTGGGAGATGCCGGGTGTGTTGCTCAGTGCTCCGGGGCGGGTTAATAAGAGCATCCGCAGCGCCGGGCTTTCGGCTGGGGTGGGAAGAGGGGCCAGGGTGGCTCTGCGGAGCAATGCTGGGTGCCTGATGGGGTTGTGAAGATGTGGTGGGGTTGTGCATGGCCCGTGCCAGGCAGTGAGCTGTGTTTCACCATCCAGACCCTGGTCCCCAGCCTCCCCCATCCCAGCCTCCCCCATCCCAGCCTCCCCCATTCCATCCTCCATCCCCAGAGGCAGCCGAGTTCAGTGCTGTCAGAAGTCATGGAGAAGAAATGTCATGGAGAAACTTGGGATGCAGCCACTTCATTCGGCAGGTTTTGATGTTAAACACAAACTGGAAAGTGAGTTTTCCAGGACGTGGTGATCCATAGCATTTCCCCAAATCTCCAGGCACTTGAGCACTGTGAGCCCGTTTGGGGGATATGGAGGAAAAATGTCCACAGCCATGTGAAGAAAGGAGCTGGGAGCACCGGATCGTGCTTTTAATCACGCAGCCGGGAGCGGAGCCACCCGCTTGTACTTTGAGACTGCACCCGCTCCCTTATCGGCCTGACCCTGCCCTCACAGCTGCACTGCTCCCACCACCCTGCACCTGCTTTGCCCCAAACCACCGGCTTTCTGCCTGGTATTCGACCGCCAGCCGTGCCCAGCACCTGACGGGTGATGCTTTACCCTCCTGGGAAGTTTTCGGGGTCGGATCCTGCAGGAGAGGAGAGGGATGCTGCAGTTCCTCTGTGCGTTTCCCGGTGATGGCCCTGCCTGTGGATGGGTGGCTTAGGGTGACCCTCGGCATTGCACGGTGCTGACTCCGTGCCACCCAACGCCATTCGCCTGGATCTTGGTGGAGCCATTTGCCAGTTAAAAAATGTTGGTGTTGTGCTGTGCAGCCAGATCCTGCCTTTCCCACAGCTCCAAGGCGGCAGCCTGCGGGAAGCTGCCCGATTTTGCTCTGTCTCCTGCCTGTGGACATCCCGGCCATGTCGTGCCCAGGCTGTGTGCTGGTGTGGGTGCTGGCAGGCGGTGGGAGGTGCTGGTTCTTCCTCGCAGGCAGCCTCAGGATGGGTGACACGTTATTTTGCTCCAGGCTGCAGGGTCACCCCGGCTGTCACACACTTTCCGCATCCTTTGAAATAAGCGCTGGACGGCAACGGCAGCGCCAAGGCAGCCTCAGCATGAGCAGCACAGGAGATGCTGACAGCGATTTTCCACTCCATTTTTGGTACCAAATGTGAAATTAGGTGATGGAGGCAGAGAGAGCAGCAGCCCTAGCTCCTGCCTTCAGGGCTCAACAGCTCGTCTCGGCCCCGAGGCTGGTTTTTAGCCCAAGGTTTCCATGCTGCGAAGGATGGGAACCAGCTGTGGATGATGCATCAGGCGAAGGGGGGTTAAAGTGGCGCAAGATGGTTGCGGAGCCGAGGGTGGAGCACACGGAAACAGGAAACATTGGCCTCCCTCTGTGTCACCATTACTGGAACTTGCTTCGTTAAAGGTTTGTTTTCACTTCCAAAATGAAACCAAGCAAGCAGGAGTGAGCCCATCGTCCCCCTGGCATGTCCTGTCCCCCCCTCCTCTGCAAGACACAGATGCACGTGCACCCCGGTCCCCACGGCAGGACCGAATGGTGAAGCAACGTCAAAGCTGGCTGCTCTCTGCAGCCCTCCTGTTTAACAAAGCTCTGCTTGTGCCACTTTGGTGGCAAAGCAGGTTTGCTTGCAGTGCCTCGGCTTCCCATCCAGCACACAGAGCCGGCAGCAGCGAGAGGCTGTGGTTTGCTCTTGCTCCGGGGGCGGGTGCTGGGCTGTGAGTTTGCAGCTGTAGATGCTGCAATTGGTGTTCAAGCCTGTGTTTAAGCAAGAAAAGCAAATGGAGGGGGCCAGGCAAGGGCAGGAAGGGGTGAATGGTTGTGGGGGGGAAGGTTTTTGCCTCCCCCCTGGCATCACGGCTCAGCTCCAGTGCTGAGCAGGAGGCTCCGAGCCCTCTGAAGCCGCTGCAGTTCTGGGTGAGCTCAGGGCGGTCGGGGGGTGCGTGTCCCAGGGGGGCACTGAGGGGCCCATCGTCCTGGGTGCAAGAAGGGTGCAGCTGGCAGAGAAGGGTTCGGGGGGAGCCCCGAGCAGCCTCCCCAGTTGCTGCCTTGGCCAAAACCTTCAGTCTTGAGCAGAAGAGTCGGGGCTCCCAGTTTCATGGTGGGAGCAGGAGGAGCCCCACAGTGGGGAGGTGTGGGGTGCCGGGTGTTGTGTGCAGAGCTCTGACCACGTGTTGCCGGTGCTGGCTGTGCATTGGGGCCATGTACGTCTGTCTGGAGGGACGGCATGTTGCGAAACGCCATCCTTTGCACCCTGGATACTGCATCTGCCGTTCACTTCTGGTTTGGGGATCTGGGGAGAATTCCTTCGCCCCGGGTTCATCCTTTTGATTTTGTGGGTGTATCTGACTGTGATGCGATGTTAAACAATGTCCTTTAATTAGCAGCGTCCGTCCGGGTTCCTGTTCCCAGCCTGGCAAGGAAACTCAGTGTCGCCTTTGCAGAATTTGCAGCCTGAGGAAGCGCAGATAGAGGAAAGGGGAGGTTGTCCTTGTGCTTGCACACCAGCTAGCACCGGGTTCTGCTCTGCGCTGTGGATATCTGCCGTTCCCTCTCCGCAGAGTGAAAGAGAACTTCCATGAGCACATCGTATTTTAGATGGGGTTGAAATGGGCTGCACGCAGCGAGCGTGGGGCTGCAGCATCCCTGCGGGCAGGTGGGCTTTTCGAGGCTGGGTCATGCTTGCAAGCCAAACCTTGGGCTCGGGGCTTGCAGAAGGGCTGGAAGGAAAGGAAAAAGGAAATTCCTGCAAGAAGGACTGAAATCTTGTGAGCTGGGAGGGTGGGAATGGAGATGGTGATATGGAGACCCGGCACTTGCGGACGTGGCCTTTCAGTTGTTCCCAAGGAGCTCTATGGGATGCTGGAGTGCGGCACTGGGATGGGGGCTTTGGGGTGTTTGCGGTGTCGAGCTGCTGTCAGCATGGACCCATGTGTGGTGCTGCTGCTTTTCACTTGGTGCCAGCACACGTGGCTTCCTCCTGCTGCCCGCTGGAACATGGCCGAGCCGGACCTCTGCCGGGGCATCGCAAATGCCCAGCGCCACCGCAAAGTCTCATGGGGTTGGGGACCAACTGTCCTCCCCGCTGTGACATGGGGACCACCAAGTGCAGAGAGGTTTATAGGAACCAGGGGCATTTTCCATGTGATGGAGCGGGTCAGGTTGTGGCCGCTTGGCATTTCCATCGCTTCCTCCTTTTATGTCCCTTTTTCTATTCCCTGGGCCCCTTGCCCAAGGGACCGCCTGCCTCTGCCCTCCCCCATGAGCCAAAACCAGAAGTGGGACCTTGACAAGATGGTTCATCGTTAAAAATAACCCCGTCAGCCTGTCTCCGGCAGCATTGGCCCGGGGATGGATCTTCCCTGCAGCAGGAGATCTGTAGTCGATGGGGTGACAACAGCCATGTCCCCAGCACAGGGCATCACGTACAAGCAGACCCATATGTGCCCGAGCCCATCCAGCCCTGCCCGTCCTTTGCTTCCCCAAATTAATTCCCTCTTTTTCTTCCCTAGTTGCCGAAGCAGCAATAGGAAGAGCTTAGTGGTGGGCACTCCCTCTCCAACCCTCTCACGGCCTCTCTCCCCCCTCTCCGTGCCGACAGGTAAGGGATATCCTAGGGGATGGGTTGAGCATCTCCCCAAATTATCCAAATATTTTGGAGGGTAACCCTTCTGCTTCTGCAGCACCTTGGTAACAGCAGTGGCTTGGCTCCTGGCCGTGGGTGCCTTTTCCTGGAGGGAATAGCTTGGGAAGTGATTTACCCCCCTCAGCACCCCAGGCATCACCGTTTTCGGGGTGACTTTTCCCCCTTTCTCCCCGCAGCCGGGAGCAGCCCCCTGGACAGCCCACGCAACTTCTCTGCCAGCACCTCCATCAACTTCCCCTTTGCTCGCAGGTGAGCTCCGGGCCCCCCTCCCAGACCATTAATATTCACTAATAATTATCATTCACCAGCTGGGACTGTTCTGTTGATCTCAAGTGATTTGTTTTGGTTTTTTTTTTTGGCTTTTTCTCTCCCTGATGTTTGTTCTGCCGTGACCGGTGCCTCTCACCACCCCAGCCATGCTCCTCGGACTGACAGGCGAGTGCTGGGCACGGGATGGGGCTGTGTTCTGGGGAGATGTCTGCTCTGCATTGACACGGCCCCTCTGTGCACATCCCTGGGCGGGAGATTTTGCTCTGGGACTGAGCTCCCTGCATCTCTGGGAGCAGAAATATCCCTGTTCCCATCACACCATCCCCAGCCATGAGCTTAGCCCCAGCTCGGACCCGCTCCGATAGCTCCCGACGGATGCTCAGCCAATGTCCAAGAACGGATGCTCGGCTGGGTCCCCATGGAGGCAGATCTTGCTGCATCCCCTCCCCACAGCCCACACCGCTCGAGATGCGGACATGAAAATCCTGTTTAATTAATTAATGAATTGCATGCGTGGGGGTGGGTGGCTGATTTTAACCCATCGATTGTCACATGGAAAAAAGCTGGAGGCTTACAGATGGTTTTCACACTCGTAACAGAGTGAAAAGCCAGACTGCGGGGCCGGGGCTTTGCGAGCCTGCTAGCAGCAAGGGCACGCAGCCGTGCCAGTGCTGGATACGGCAGCCTGCCAGCTCCAGCTGTCCTTGGCCCCGCATGGGAAACGGCAGCAAGAGGTGAAGGGCCTCCTCTTGACCTGGACGTTGCCCCATCCATTAGTAACGTCTCCGAGAGGAAGCATTCGCCTACGTACGAGCCGTTGCCTTCCTGTTTATAACCGAGCTCTGCTCCGCGGCGCCTGTTGTCTCAGGACGGGTCTTTAGGAATCCCAATTTCTCATGGAACAAAGTCCCAGAAGGCTGAATTTCGCTCTAATTAAAAATCAGATTCTGGCGGGTTGGGGTTTTTTTTATTTTTTTCTGTCTGAAACGGATCCAGCAGCTGACCGAGCCCCAGCACCCTCCCTTCATGGGGACCCTGCTTGCTGTCACTGTCCCCACGGATGCCTGCACGCCAGGCTTGCAGAACAGCCCCCCTCACCTGCAAACCCCTCTTATTTCACCCAATTTCAGTCCATTCTGAAAAGAGGTTTCATGGCTTTGCATTCAAGCCAAACCTGTGTCCTCTTCCGTGTCCTCACCCCTCTGATGTTACTTATTTGCATTTAGATGTTGGGTCTTTTCCCTGTATGTCATCAGCGCCTTTGCACTCACAGGGCTGATGGCAGAAGGTGGTCACTGGCTTCGCTACCCTCCTCCGGCTATGGGACCAACACCCCCAGCTCCACTGTCTCGGTAACGTTTGCTTTCTCACGGCAGCAGGCAAGAAGAACCCAAAACTCTTGATTTTTGGTGAAAAGCCTCCTGAGCCCTACAGCATCAGTTCCTAGGCAGCCCCTCCGTTCCTAGAGGACCATATGTTTTAGCTGCATCATGTTTTCCCAAGGTGTTTTTGGCTAACGGCTCCCAGCATCCTTGGGCGTTGCAGCACCCCTGCGTGTCACGGGTCAAGCATGCACGGGGCACATCCTGGCCAGGAGGGAGCCGCTTGGGACACTGCGGGTACAAGGGATGGAGCGGTCAGCAGAGCCGGATTGAGTGGGAGAGAGGGAGGTTTGGGGTGGGAGTGGGCAGCACAGACCTCCCTGGGCTGGCCTTGCCATACATATTTCAAGTTACGGAGTACAGAGCATGCTGCCCACCAGTGTTTCCAGGCTCCTAGGAGGCTCCAGGGAATATTTTCCTCATGGGCTTGCTGATTTCCACCCCGCTGCCAGGAAGCACGGATCCATCTCCTGATCCCCCCATGTCTGTTTTTCTTTCCAGTCGTCCTCGTCCTCCCAGGAGCGCCTGCACCAGCTGCCGTACCAGCCCACCCCCGATGAGCTGCATTTCCTTTCTAAGCATTTCCGCAGTACGGAGAGCGTCATGGATGAGGAGGGGCGGCACTCGCCCTGCCTGCGCCCACGGTCCAGGAGCCTCAGGTACGGCACCCAATGTGGGGAGCACCCACGGTGCTGCCAGGAGGATGCACTGGGTGCCAGCGCATCCAGCGCATCCTCTGCCCTCTCATGAGCCCTTCCTGGGATGTCCTGGTCCCGCTAAGCCCGACCCAAGGTGTTGACCCCGCTAGGGGTATCCCCTTGCAGGGGCGTGGAGAAGCTATTGCTTGAGGTTGTAGATGCCCCATCCCTGGAAACGTTCGAGGGAGCTCTGAGCAACCTGATCAAGTGGAAGATGTCCCTGCTCATTGCAGGGGGGTTGGACTGAGTGACCTTTAAAGGTCCCTTCCCACCCAAACCATTCCATGAGTCTATGATCCTAAGCTCCGTGGGTCTGGTTCCCAGCATCTTCTTAGCTGTCAGGATGTGGCATTGCTCTCCTGGCAGCAGACGACACCTGAGAGTGAGGTTTCCTGGGGCTGAAGCTGGAGAAAGTGGGATTTGTTCCAAAATAGTTGCTTTGCAGCTTCTTGCTCAATTGTCTCAAAGGTTTTGGTGGAGAGAAGGGGACTGCCGAGCAGAAGCCCAAGCGGTGGCACAGCTGGGAGGCCATCGGCCTGACCTGTCGTTAAAAGGTTAAAAATCCCATTTCTGGGCTTGAGTCAGGAAACCTCGCTTGTGTTTGCTGGGGCTGAGCGTTAGCCTGGCCTTCGCCTCTGCAAAAACAAAGAATGCAGGTGGACAGGCATTTGCAGGCTGGAGAGAGGAAAATTTGGAGAGAGCATCAAGCCGATGGCCATAGCATCATGCAAGCTGACCCTACCGACCTGCCGAGCTCTGTGTTGCTGCTCCAAGTCCCATGCAAGGACCCAGTCACGTTTCCACTTGTCCAGCACCAGGAGCTTGTGCCTTTTACAGCGGATGTTTCGGTTAAATCCTCTTTCCCCACTGAAAAAGCTCCTGACCCTCTTTGCACCAGAGGCAGAGCCATAGCCCTGCGTGTCGCTGGCTGAAATTTCTTTAAAATCAGCTTAATTATCTGAATGGGTTTTGTTGGTGGCGAGGTTTTCACCGAGGAGATGCCAGCTCTGCGATCGACAAAGGCTGAGCTGGGACTGGGGCTGGGGCACCAGCCTCTCAGCTCTGGATTTTGGAATTGACTTGAGTTTGGAGACCTGGGTTAACCTTCCATGACCAGGTCCCAGGGACCTCCAGCTCCATGCATGGTGGGAGGGATGCTGCTGGAAGTGCTGGCCCAAGGCTGATGGATCCACTTGGATGAGCTTTAACTGCTTTGGATTGGGAGTTAAGGAGGAGGGAACAAATTGCTCTCCAGGGGTAGTAGCTGTTCACACAGATGTAAATTACTTGGACCTTGTAACACAACTGGTTTCTTCCTTCCGCAGCCCCGGACGGACGAGTGGAACGTTTGATAACGAGGTTGTGATGATGAACCATGTCTACAAGGAGCGGTTCCCCAAGGTAACTGCTGGGACTGGGGAGGATGAGCACATTAGTGCCTAAGCGGCATCCTGACAGCATCTTCTCCAGAACAACCTCTTCTCCGTGCTGGAATATAGAATGCATGGGTAGATATACCAGGGGGTGTTGGAGGACACTGGAGACATGGCCATGAACCGGGGAGGCAGGGACCTGCGGGTCTGCATCACCACGCATGCAGGCTGAGGTCTCTGGAGAATTTGGTGGAGCTTTTCCAGCCTGTGGGAAGCTGGGTCCCAGGTGGGGCCAGGATGTGCATGTAGATATTGGAGCTGTGGGAGGTGGTAGCATGAGATCTGGGCTGGCCAGACCCAACGCATGGTATGGGAGCACATGTTCCCAGGCATCACCATCCATTCTGCCTTGCAGGCCACGGCCCAAATGGAAGACCGCCTGCAGGACACCATCACAAACTTCTCTCCAAGCAGCACTCTGCCGCTGGCAGATGGGGTGCTGGGCTTCATCCACCACCAGATCATCGAGCTGGCCCGTGACTGTCTGGCAAAGTCCCAGGGAGCTCTCATCACCTCCCGCTACTTCATGGAGCTGCAGGAAAAACTAGAGAAGATGCTCCGAGATGTGAGTACAGAGCAGTTCCCTGCCCAGTGTCATCTCCTGAGGCCACCAATAAATGCCTGGCTTCTGTCTCCTCTCCGGCAGGCTCAGGAGCGTTCAGAGAGTGAGGAGGTGAAGTTCATTGACCAGCTGGTGAGGAAGCTGCTGATCATCATCTCCCGTCCTGCTCGCCTTCTGGAGTGCCTGGTAAGACATGACAGCGCCTGATGTGTCTTGGCTTTGCCTCCTCTCTGGGCGGGTGTGGACCATGAAAGACAAGGCATCTTCTCACCACCTTGCCTGGTCCACTATGGGAACCATTGTTCCTCACCATCCTGGCCAGGCTGTAGCAAGGAGCTAAGACCATTCCTAGAATTAAAGCCATCTCTTGGAGGGGAGAAGCTGTTTTTTCCCAGTGGAGTAGGGAAATGTGAACTTCTTGGCAAGCTTTCTCACCCATTTTCAGGTTGGCTTTTTTTTTAGCTGTTGTGCTGAATTTCTAAAGCACTCGCCTTTGTGCTGCGGCTCCTGCAGCTGGAAGAAGGAGCTCACATTGGTAACAATGGTAGAAACATTTAGCTTTCTCCTGCAAGCATCCAGAGCCCATCCCCAATTACAGATGTCACCTGCAAGGCTTAGAGAAAAGGCTTAACTTTGCAAAGTCTCACTCCTCTCTTGTTCTCGGTTTTTCCCTGTCCAGGAGTTTGATCCGGAGGAGTTTTACCATCTCCTGGAAGCTGCAGAAGGACATGCCAAAGTTGGCCAGGGAATAAAGACCGATATTCCCCGATACATCATCAGCCAACTGGGGCTCGTCAGGGACCCTCTGGATGGTAGGGAACCGCTTGGGTTGGTGGCACCGAGGTCTGCAGCAGGATACGGACTCCCAGTTTGGCCACTGGCAAGCATGAACATGCACTGGGAGGTGACGGGGAGAAATGGGGCTGAGCTGGTGTCATGGGGTGGGTCACAGCAGGACCAGGACAGTGTCCAAGTCTGCTGGCCAGCCCCACATCCCTTGTTATTGCTCCCAACATTGTTCAGCAAAGCAGATTAAGCTCAAGAACGCTTAATCCATAGGAAGCCATGGCCTTGTTGGGGGAACCATAATCCCTGAAGAACGCGGGAATGACTATGGAAAAAAAGAGAATTATATAAATGTTTAACCTCATGTTGAACCTCTTAATGCCATGACCTGAATTTCTCCATACAATAGCTCGAGCAAAGCGTGTGGCTAAATCCCCGCGGGATCTCTGTGTTTGGAGGGAAAGTGGTTGGGGGGGTGTTATTTTGGTGGGGGCTGAGCATGAAGAAGGTGAAAACCATCCCTGTCTTCTGCAGAAATGGTCCAGCTGGATCACTTTGACAGTGGGAACACCATCACGCCGGAGAACAACGATGCCTGTGAGGTGAGTGTGGTCCTACCTGCGTGTCCCACCTGCTGCCTCCAGTTTCGTCCTGCCTCACCCCACACCAAAGCTCCTTGCAGCAGCTCCTCTGCTGTCTTAGGCTGGGAGATGTTAGTTCGGGTTGTCCCCAGGGGTGACTGCTGTATTGAGGTGCAATATCTCGCAGTCCCTCAACTGGTTTCTTGAGTGGACAGAGCTCTCAGGGTGGACTCTGGATCCACAGAGCATCTTGGTCTTCTGGTTTGGGGTTTGTGGCTGGAGAGGGCTCAGGGAGGGATGTCCTCTGGCAGTGAGGAGCCCTCGGAGGTGATACGTGATGGTGCTCAGTGAATTCCCACCTGCACTCAGAGCACCGGCATGCTGGGAAACATTAGAAACCTGTGTCTTCTTCAGCGCCAGCCTTCGGCCACCGCTCCTCGGAGGAAGCCCTGCGAGGGGGACTTTGAGACCATCAAGCTGATCAGCAACGGGGCGTATGGGTGAGTTGGGAAATTCCTAATGCTTGTCTCTATCTGTAAACGTCTCCAAAGTCCTCCCTGTCCAAGCCCTGCAGTGCTGCATGGTCGGCCCTGGTGGTTGGAGGACACGTTCTGAGGTCCAGCCATTTCACTCTCTCCTAGGGCTGTGTACCTGGTGAGGCACAGGGAGACACGGCAGCGCTTCGCCCTGAAAAAAATCAACAAGCAGAACCTCATCCTGAGGAACCAGATCCAGCAGGTGTTCGTGGAGAGGGACATCCTCACCTTTGCGGAGAACCCCTTTGTGGTCAGCATGTTCTGCTCCTTTGAGACGAAGCGACACCTCTGCATGGTGATGGAGTACGTGGAAGGTGAGAACGGGATTCGGGGCTGGAGCGGGGGTGATATCAATGTCTGAGCCCTGAGGACACCACCCAGACATGTCCTGCCCTGCTTTGCTCCAGGGAGCGGAGGGAAGCCTCAGGAGATGCTTTTAGGGACATGGTTTAGTGGTGGGATGGCAGGGTTAAGTTAAAGGTTGGACTCATTGATCTTAAAGGTCTTTTCCAACCAAAGCGATTCTATGATTCTATGGTAATCCTGAGTCCCACCTTGATGAAGGTGGTGGCCATGCTCACATAGGAGAGCATTTGTGCCCCATGCCCAGGGATCAATGCTGCTCCAGGGAGGGACGGGAGGGTCTGGCTGGGAGCCTGCTTGGCAGGAAAGGCAGTGTAGCCCTGCCCGCTGAGCTCCCTGCCTCATCTGAGCCCCCTGTGCTCAGGAGGACCCGTGTCCCCGCAGGCGGTGATTGTGCCACGTTGCTGAAGAACATGGGCCCCCTGCCCGTCGACATGGCGAAGATGTACTTTGCTGAGACCGTTCTTGCGCTGGAGTATCTCCACAACTATGGCATCGTCCACCGGGACCTCAAACCTGACAAGTGAGGACGCGGGTCAGGTCTGAACGAGGACGGGGTTGGGTTTGGGTGGGGATGGGAGAGGGACTGACCCAAGCCAAGAGGGTAAGGCAGAATGAGATCATGGGTTCTGGCACCCAAAAACCTGGTTCTGTGCCAGAGGTCTTGGGGTCCATCTGGTCCTGCCCAGGTTTCCCCAGAAGCAAATGGAATCATCGCAGGGCATCTGTCTTCTCTTGCAGTTTGCTCATCACCTCCATGGGCCACATAAAGCTGACAGACTTCGGTCTGTCAAAGATTGGCTTGATGAACATGACCACAAACCTCTACGAAGGGCATATGGAGAAGGATACTCGGGAGTTCATGGACAAGCAGGTACGAGGTCCTGCTCCGCTTGGCTGATCTGCCATCACCAGGGACTGGGACAGCCTCGGGACTTGTTGCAAAGATCCTTGCAGAGGTGTTAGCCGCTGCTTCCCACGCAGGTGTGTGGCACTCCAGAGTACATCGCCCCAGAAGTCATCCTCATACAGGGCTATGGGAAGCCCGTCGACTGGTGGGCCATGGGCATCATCCTCTACGAGTTCCTGGTGGGCTGCGTCCCCTTCTTTGGAGAACCCCCGAGGAGCTCTTTGGGCAGGTCATCAGCGGTGAGTGTTGGTGGCAACTTTGCTGCTCGGTTTGCTCTTCCCAGCAATTATGGCTTGTCCCTAACACATGGAGAGCTTCATTCCTTCATTTCATACTCAGTTGAGTGGCAGGGAAGTTCCTCAAGCTTTGATTTCCCAGTTTGGGAGGATGCTTTAATCTGCTTGTGGCTCCTGGGGGCCTTTCCTCTTGCCCAGAAGTGACTTCTCCTGCAGCCTCCCATTGTCACAGCCCCTGTCATAGCCAAGCTCTTCCAGCCACACCAAACTCCTTTTTTTTTTTTTTCCTTGCAGATGAAATTATGTGGCCAGAAGGGGACGAGGCTCTTCCCACGGATGCCCAGGACCTGATCATGCGGTTGCTGAGACAGTGTCCCCTTGAGCGCTTGGGCACCGGTATGCATGGCACCCACTGCACAGTGCTCGGGGGGGGCGGCCCAGCACCCTCATTCGTGTCAAGTCATTTTCCAAAACCAAAGCTGTGTCCTGCCACCTTGAGGATGCTCGGAGGAGGTCCCCTTCACCCCAGGAAGGCAGCACAGGGATCTGAGCCATCCTATTTTAAGCCATTTGCTCTGCATGGAGGAGAGACCGTGCCGTTTGGGATGGAAGCAGGGGCATCCCGGATCCTGCCCCATCCCCCTGACGTGGGTTTCTCTGCCTGGCAGGGGGTGCACACGAGGTGAAGCACCATTCCTTCTTCCTCCACCTGGACTGGAACGGGCTGCTGCGGCAGAAGGCCGAGTTCATCCCCCAGCTGGAGTCAGAGGACGACACCAGCTACTTCGACAGTGAGGCCAAATCCCTTCCCCTTTTCCCCTTTTCGCAGAAGATTAAAATCTCCTGGGTGAAGTCTGTCGCTTTACAACCGAAATCGCAAAACAGAAGCAATCTTGTTTCCAAGCTGCTCAGCCTTACCAAACCCCTTACTTTCTCACCCCAAAACTTCCCTGGGATTTGGGACTGGGCTGTCAGCCACAATACAGCTCCCCGTGGCTGCAGGTCCCACCGGGGCTGTGCAGGACATGGTGTGTGACCAGCAGGGTGACAGCCCTGCCTGCTCTGGCTCTTGCTTTCAGCTCGCTCCGAGCGGTACCGCCACTTGGATTCGGAGGATGAAGAAACCAACGACGAGGAATCGTCTGTGGAGATCGGGCAGTTCTCCTCCTGCTCCCATCGCTTCAGCAAGGTGCATCCAAAATGACAGGCGCCCTGTCTGGCACAGTTGTGCCGAGCATCGGTGTCCTGGCTGATGCCAGAGCACCTGGATTCCCAAATTTCTGCTTCTTTCTGATGGTTCATCTCCTCCTCAGGTGTACAGCAGCTCTGAATTCCTGGCAGCTCACTCCAACCTCAGCCTCTCATCCTCCGATCGGAGTCACAGCGAGGACAAAGAGGAGCGATGGGACAAGCACTCAGGAGACGAGGACAGGAGCCGGCTGGCAGGCCCAGAGCCCCGGTGCGTGGTGAGATGGGGGATGCAACACATGTGGGTTTGTGCCGGCGCCAAGGGTTTGTGCCGGCACCGAGGGTTTGTGCTGGCGCCGAGGGTTTGCAGAGGTGTCGGTGAGATGTGTCCTGGGGTGCTGCAGCGGCTCGGTGCCGTCCCCCTTGCCCATTTTTGGTTGTCCTGAGCCCTCCTGCTCTCCCCGTGCAGGCTCCGCTCCTGGACGTCCTGCAGCTCCACGCCATATACCTCCCGGCACGAGCGAAGCCGCAGCCCTGCCGCACTGCCCAGCACCTACAGCCTGGACACCATGCCCAAGTTTGCCTTCTCCTCCGAGGATGAAAGCCCTTGCGTGGCGTCCTCCAAGCCAGAGAGACCCAAGTTCGTGCTGGGAGACCCTGATGTGGGGACCAGTGGTGCAGTGAAGCCGTCAGCATTATCCGGTCTGTAGGCTGCAGGCGCTGGTGTGGGATGCTCTGGGGGCAGCTGGGGTCCCACACAGCGTGGGGTGGCTTCTCTGCATCCCCAAACTTTCCCTCCTCCCCTCTGCGCAGCCGATCTTGTCAGCCTGAACCGCATCCGCCTCCGGAGCAACAGCACCGGCACCAAAAACTCAACACCCCGAGGCCTGGAGCCAGGCGGGAGCCGTCGGCTGAACAGCCAAAAGGATGTTCCAGACAGGCAGAGAACCTCGCCAGGCGGCCGCGTCCCTAAATCCGCCTCTGTCTCAGCCCTGTCCCTCATCATCACATCAGGTCCGTGTGCCGCATGGTTTATCCTGCCCGATGGTGGCTGCTGCATGGTTTTCCCGGGCTGAGCCGGCTTCTCCCACTTACAGATGACTTTGGCGGTGGCGCCCTGATGAGCCCCATCTCCCCCCACTCCCTCTCCTCCAACCCCTCTTCCCGTGACTCCTCCCCAAGCCGAGACTCATCCCTTGCCATCGCCAGCCTGCGGCCCCCCATCATCATCCACAGCTCGGGCAAGAAGTACGGCTTCACCCTGCGAGCTATCCGCGTCTACATGGGCGACAGTGACGTCTATACTGTCCACCATATGGTCTGGGTACGTGGCCTGGGCTCCATGTGTGGAGGGTCCAGTGGTGACGGACACCGCGTTTCCCGATGGGAAAACCCCACGAGGAAACTTAGGCTTATATCCGAATAAAATCTTGGTCTTTTGATTGCAGAGCGTGGAAGAGGGGAGCCCTGCCCAGGAAGCGGGGCTGAGAGCGGGCGATCTCATCACACATGTGAACGGCGAATCGGTGCTGGGGTTAGTTCACCGGGACGTCGTGGAGCTGCTGCTGAAGGTAGGTGACCGGCACCATGCTGCTTGCCCGGCTGGCCCTCGCCAGCAGTGCTATCAATCCAGCAGCTCCCCGGCATCGCCTCTGCTGGCAGCCGAGATGGGAGCTGGTTTGGATCTGGCGCTTGGATCCGGCATGCTGCAGCGATTTGTTTTCCATCCCTTAGAGTGGGAATAAAGTGGCCCTGCGGACCACTGCCCTGGAGAACACCTCCATTAAAATTGGCCCCGCTCGGAAAAACAGTTCCAAGACGAGGATGGCACGGAGGACTAAGAAGAGCAGGAAAAGGGATGGCCAGGACAGGTGGGTAGAACCAGGGTGGGATAAAATGGCATTTGTCCTGGTGTGTGCCATACCTGGGGGGGATGCTCCGGCTCTGCCATACCAGGGGATCCAGTGGGGTCCGGTCCTGCTGGCACCAGCTTGGCAGACTGGGGGCCACCAGCTTTAAGGAGAAGCCAAATCTCTTCCTGTCCCTGCCACTTTTGTCCCCCCCCACCAGGAGAAAATCCCTTTTCAAGAAGATCTCCAAGCAGTCGTCGGTCTTGCACACCAGCCGCAGCTTCTCCTCCGGTCTCCATCACTCGCTGTCCTCCAGCGAGAGCCTCCCGGAGTCCCCCACGCACAGCCTGTCCCCGGGTCCCACGACGCCCTGCCGCAGCCCCGCTCCCGACCTGCCCCCAGGTACCCTGACCCGCAGCGGGGCGTGGATGTTTGCTCCGGGCATGGCGGGGATGCCCTATGTCCCTCCATCCCGCACGGTGACTTGTTTCTCTTTCTGCGGCAGATGCTATGTCCCCACAGAGCACCTCTCCCTCCTCCAGCACCCCAACGTCACCCGCTGGCCACGTGCGCCCCAGCTCCCTGCACGGACTGGCACCCAAACTGGGTGGGCAACGCTACAAAGTGGGACGTCGCAAATCCACCAGCAGCATCCCCCCCTCGCCCCTTGCCTGCACCCCTTCCTCCGCCCAGCGCCCGCCTTCTCCCCAACGCTCCCCATCCCCACTCCCAGGGTACCCCAAAACCCCCCTTCCTTCCAGGGAAGACCCGTCCCCCCCCACCATCGTCCGCCAGAGCTCACGACCCCGCAGCGCCGACTGCCCCCGCTCCCCGCTCCTCAAACGTGTCCAGTCGGCCGAGAAGATCGTCACCATCCTGGCAGAGAAGAAAACCAGCAGCAGCCGCAAGCTGGGGCTGGAGATGCCTGTGATGGATGGGGAGGCCGTCGGGGAGGGTGAAGCACCGCTGTACCCTGGGGAGCATGGTTATCACCCTGCCAGCTCCCGACTGGGGGACAGGCATGACCGGGACCAGGAGGTGGTGGTCATGCGGCGCTTGAACCTCTCCGAGCGTCGGGATTCCTTCAAGAAGCAAGAGGCTGTCCAAGAAGTGAGTTTTGACGAGCCGGAGACAGTACCAGCCAGCGAAGATGGCAGCAAGAGCGAAGCAGGGCAGGGCGCAGCTCTCCGGTGCAGTGGCACGGCTGGCACAGAGCCGAAACCAAAGCCCAGCCCAGTCCCGCAGATTGCGGTGCAGGGCTCCGAGAGCGACGAGCAGGAGCTGGCAGCAGCTGAGTGGGAATGCCAGGGCTCCTACCCTATTGGCAATGCCGAGCAGCTGGATGGCAGCATCTCCTCGCTGTGGCGGGATGGCTGTGAGTATCGGGACCGCAGCTCCCGGCAACACCGGAACTGCGGGGAAAGAACAACCGGCCACCGGCAACCACCGCAGATGCTGCCGGCATGGGGCCAGGAGCCAGTGGGTGCTCAGCTCCCAGCACCCCGGGGCAGCGCATGGAGCGGGGCCAAACACGCCTGAGCCCCACGCTGGCACCCAGGGATAGTTCAGGCTCTCCGTGGCATCCCACCGCCTCCCCGAAAAACCCATCCTGCGCAGCATATCTGTGAGACAAACATCCCCAGGGCTGTTTTGGACGTCGGCACTGGTCGGGCTGGCTGCGCCCCGGCACTTCGCCTCCCCCGAAGGCTTTTTGTACTCCCTGAAAGATGCTCATATTTTTATAGAGACGCGGGAGCTTTTCCGGCGGTGGCGTTTCCCCGGCAGGGCCCCAACCTTTGTGTATAGAAAGGACTCGATGCAAATATTCGTTAATTAATTTATTACTTTTATAAGCTAAACAGGCAGTGCAGGACCGTCACAGGGCCTAACCCAACCCCAGGGGGTCCCAGGCTTTTCCGTATGGCTCCCAGCCAGATGACACGATGTTTTCCAACCTTGCAAAAACCCACTTGCTTTTCCCCACTTTTTAACTTCAGTTTTAGCTGGAAACACCCCAAATCTCTTAAGAAACCCCTGTCAGGGGGGGTTAATCATAATATTTAAAATTTAAAAAAAACCACCAAACCCACAGCAACATCCCCCAAACACTGGCGATCCGAGCTGGGATGTGTAATGGGCATTTTATATGCATATGGTTCATCATCTAACAATGCGTATGGTTCATTTTATAAGCGTATAGCAGATGGAAGGAAAGGTTTTAATTTTTGTACTCAGAGCCTTTTGGAGCCACCCAGCTTCATTGGCCATTCCAGGCAAGAAAAGCAGAGCCCTCCCTGTGGGCTCAGAAATCGTGTGCGAATATTAACAGCATTTTTAGGGTGGGTTTTTGCTCTTTGCATTTCTTCTGCCACCACACCCCATGGTGCTCATTGGTTGGTATATACGGACCTAAAAAGTCATTATTTTTTTTTTAAAAAAAAAAAAAAAAAAAAAAAACAACAACCCACGAGCGCCTGTGCTGTTGTTCATTTGGAATTTGGAAATTTCACCCCCTTCCTTCCCGCTGTTGCTTTTTATCCAACAAACTATGGCTCAACCTGTCTTTCCCCCCCCCATTTCTACTGTTTTCTATGATATAAATGTTTCCCTTTGATAACGCATGTACTGGCTTTCCCCCACCGCCACCCAGTGCAGTTTGCCACCCCGGTGCTTTAAGCACCGTGCTGGTGATGGGAGGACCATCCCCAGTTTGCCAAACCCATCGGTGAGTGTGTCTGCTACCCCAAAGCAGCCAGTGGATTTTTCGGCTGCATGTTGGATTATTTTGTGTGCGTGCAGTTTGTGCCAGGCTCCATATCCTGCTTCTCCCCCTGTTAAACCAGTGCCGTTTGCCCCCCCAAAATGTGCAGCTGGAGCTGCTCGGTATTTCCTTTGCTTCTTCCTCTGCCGTCTGTATTAAGGTCTCAGGAAGGCAGCGGGGTTTGGGGGAGACACCGGGCACCCCCTGCCCACCGGCACTGCAGGAAGGGCGGCTCAGCCATGCACCGGTGGCATGGATACGGTGGGAAAAAGATATTTTAATGGAAAATGTCTTAAAAGCCAAGGGGACCGTGCCTTCCTGCTCACCGCCCGACTCTGTTCTTACCTTCGGGAAGTTTTACGTTGTATTAAAATTGTTCCTTGCGATGACCCGTGGCCTAGTGTCTGCAGCTGGGGGGGCTGGATTTGGCGCTGCTGGCACTGGAGTGGGGCTGGGCAAGGAATGCCCCCTGCGTGGGGTGATGGCAAGGGGTAAAGGGGGGCTGGTGGGTGCTGGAGCTGCCCTGGCTCACCCAGGGCTCTGCTTGCCTGGCAAGCAGGCATTGCTGGGGGAATGCGACCCCGCCAGCAGCACCCCTGGCACCGGGCCTGGATTGTAGGTGCCTGGTGCAGTGCGCGGTACCCAGTGCAGTACCCAATGTCTGCAGTGCCCAGTGCCCCATGCAGCGCCCGGTGCAGCAGCCGCTGCCCAATGCAGTGCCCCATGCCCACAGCACCCAATGCCCAGTACAGTCCTGGTGCAGCGCCCCAGCCCGGTGCCCGGTGCCGTCCCGGTGCTCAGTGCAGTGCCCGGTGCAGTGCCCCATGCCCGGTGCAGTGTCCGGTGCATGCCCCAAGCCCGGTGCCCGGTGCCATCCCGCTCATATGCCCAGTGCAGTGCCCCGTGCCCGGTGCAGTGCCCGATTCGCGGTCTCGATCCGCCGCTAGGGGGCGCCACCGCGCCCTCCCGCAGCGCCGAGCGGCGGTTGGCGCCGCCAACCCCTTCGGCTCCTTCCGGACGGACTCGGGCTCGGGGCGTGGCTCCGATCGCGGTCTGCGGCCGGTGGGAAGAGGCGGGGCTGCCAAGGCTTCGGGGAGGTTCGTTCCTCTCCGGCAGCTGTCGGGTCTTTCCGGGGCGGGTTCGGGCAGTTCCGGCGGTGCTCGGGCCCTTTCCCAGGCTGCCGCTGGGCTAGGAGGCAGGAGCGGGCTGGAGCCGAGCGGCGGCGGATGGGGCCGGCGGAGAGGTGGGACGGGGCCGGGAGTGAGGGGACCGGGACCGGGGGAGAGGGAGGCCGGGATCAGAACCAGACCCAGGGCCCGGCGGCCGGGTTGACGCCGGGACCCGGCGGTGTGCGCGGCCCCTCAGCGTGAGGCGCCCCGGGGGCCCTGGGTGGGAGGGCCGAGGCTCTGCCCCCTCCCTGGGGGCAGCACGGGGGCTGTCCCCGTCCCCCTCCCGGTGGTGCCAGCGCAGGGTGGCCCCCTGCCAGAGCAGTGTCACCCTCCAGGCCTTGCCACCCCCGGGCTGGCCCGTCCTCCCCCCCGAGGTGCCGGGCAGGTCCCCGGTGCCAGGGCTGGCCCTGTCCCCTCCCTGTGCAAGGGCCGTGCCCCCCGGTTCCCCCAGGCTTTCTCCGTCCCCAGCAATGCCAGCACGGGGACCTGTGTGCCGTTCCCCCTGCAGGGGTGCCAGAGCAGGGACCCCCCCGTGGTGGGTGCCTGGGCGCCCTCTCTGGGTAGCAGGACCGGAGAAGAGCGGCCTCTCAGGGCTGTAGGGCTCCAGCCTGGGCTAGGGGCTTAGCCCCACCGTGCTGCTGCCCCAGCAGACCCTAGGCTGGGGCCGGATGGCCCAGGGATGCGCCTGTCCCTCTGGATGTGCTGGAGTCTGGGTGGCTGTGGCTTTGCTGGCTCTGGACACAGTTGCCCCCAAACCCTGGCTCCGGGATGGCGGTGGCCGGCCCGCCTCTTTCCAGTGAGGTTTGTGCCCTGTGTCCTTTCTAACACTGTGGACGTGTCTCAGCCCCTTGAAGAGGAAGCTTCCCGCTGGTCACGTACCTCCCAAACTGAGGGTCTGTGTTCAATAGGCAATAAAAGCTGGGGGCGGGGGGGGGAAATCTGTCTAAAATGAGCTCTGCGAGAGCTGGGGTGGCACCAACACTGCGCCTTTCGGCACCCCTGCCTGGTGTGGCAGAGGAATGGCCACCTCTCCTCCCCATTAATGCACAGCTTTTATTTCCCAAGCAGCTCTTAGAGCCACTGGGGAACTGGCCCTGTGACTTTCTCTGTGAGAGCAGAGAATGGAGACAGCTGAGTAAATATAGCCTAAATCACTGCTTTCCTGGCCATTCCCCCGCCCTTCCCTAACATGCGAAGGGCTGGTGTGTCCCCAAGGCTGGGTTGGCCTCTGCTCTAGTCATCGACTCTTCCATGATGTGGGAAAATCCAAGCAATGTTTGGTTTCTTTGGTGACTCTCTTCTCTGACATGGGCAGATCGTGCTTTGATCTGCCCGTGCAGTTCATGGCGATGCTTCGGTCCTCCTAAAGGTGATCGCTGCCCCAAACCCTCAGTTTTTAACTTGCTAGAATAAGGTTTTAAGCACACAGGAAGATCCTTTCTGCCCGCAGTTGGGTCTCGCTGGACAAAAGCTCTGGGTTGGAAGAGAAACCGCAGCTCAGCTGGAATGCGGCGAGGAACAGAGTGGTTTGCAGAGCCAGTTTGGAGCCGTGTCAGAGCACTGGCGCTTCGCTCCAAGTGCTGGGGTGTGTTTACAATGAAAAAGAGTATTTATAATATCGAGGGCTCTTTTAATTCCTCTGGGAATATCTGGAGCCACAGCTTGGAGCCTAAAGTAACCGAGTGATGGAAGATAAAAAGCAGAGGGACAGTGGATTTCTCAAGTTGGAAGGTCTTGCCTTTCTAAACCAATACCCAAATAACGCTGGTCTGCTAACGTGGTTACTGCTCACCTTGTAGGCTACTTCATGTGATTGCTGCGCTGTGCAGAGCTGCTAATAAATCATCACACAAAGTCCAAATACCTCAGGGAATGTGATTTTAAGCAGATGAGTTAGCAAGAGCAGTTGGAGTTTTTTTTTTTAATGTACTCAGTTTTTTTAGAACTGTAATTTTTAAGGGCAATAGCCAAAATACAGCTCCTGGATTTATTTCTGAAAACAAAAAACAACCTTAAACCCTGCCCCATGAATGCTCCTAAAATGGAAGTAGTATGTTCTTGCTGCTTGGAGGCTGGTGTAAAGGGAGCCTGGAGCAAAGGGACGGGGCTGGTGTAGGGCGCTTGGTCCTTCTCTGCTTGGTGCCAGTGTGTAGAAGTCTCCGGCTCTTGCGATGAGGAGGAGAAAGTCCCTGAGGTGGGTGAGACAGGACGGGCTTCAGCTGAAGCAAGAAAGTCCAATGTCAGGAGAGACCTCCGGACAGTAAAAGAAGTCTTGGCGTAGGTCTGCAGATTGCCTGAGGCATTCTCGTATTATCCAGTATTTGAGGAGGAGGTCTCGGAGACCTCCAGTTGCCTCTCAAAAATGAGGGAGGTATTGGTCTTCCCATGCCAGGGATTTATTGGGCTCCTCAGGTCCTTGCTAATTATAACATTTACTTTTTCAGTGATGTGTTTCAGATATTCCTTCACCTGGGCTTCAGTGAATAAAGCGAAATATTTAATGAAATGTCAGTCTGAGCAGCAAATTCTCTGTATCCCTGGCAAAGGGCAGCTGCTGGCTAAGGGCAGGATGCTGCTACTCCTCAGGCTCTGCTGCCAGCTGCATGGGAAGCATTTCTTGGTGAGAAAAGAGCTGAAAATGGTCTCTGCTGGGCTCAGGACAGCAGGCCTGGCTTGGGCATGGCTCACGGCATAGCTCTGCTCCCCCAGTGCTTTTCCCTGTTTGGAGGGAGAAACCAGCTGGCTTGGCAACACTGGGGCGGTCGCCAGCCTGGGATCATGAGCCAGAGCCCAGTGTGGCTCTGGCTCTTCCCCCCTCCTTTGGCCGCTTCCCTGGGGGCAGCTGCTGGAGCGTGTCCAGCTCCGCTTCCCGCCCGCACCAGCTCCCCGCGGGCTTGCCCTGCTTGTTCCCCCACGGCTCATCATGGCATTGCCGCCACCGCCTTGCTTGTGGCTCAAGCCTTGTGAGTCGTCGTTCAGGCTCTTTGGCAGGGCTGGGGAAGGGAGCTGGCCCGGGAAGCTGCCCAGGGGCGCAGGGGGATTGCTGTGCTGTCTATCCTGAATTATAAACCAGGGGTTGCCAAACTCTCACCCTCTCCGTCCCAGTGCTGCTTGGTGGTTTGGGTGCCTGTGGATGCAGCATGACCCACAGCGTGCTTGGCACTGTCAGCTTCTGCTGCTCTGGTGGGGTGCGGGGCCAGCAGGGCTGCCCTGGCTGTGTAGGTCAGAAAGACTCCATGCAGCAGCAGTTGTCACGATAGGGCATGATGTGGCAGGTGGTTCCATGTCCATTTTTACCTCCATCCCTAGTTGCATTGTCCTGTTTTCTCTTTTATTAAAGGAAAGGTTTGTTTTCATTGTTCGTAACCCATTAGCATGTAGCATTTTACAGTTCAAAACTGGATTTGGTGGCGTTTTGCTCGCTAAGGATCTGATGTAATTTGGACAGATTTGAGCTGTGTAGATTGTTGTAAGCATATTCTTCTTCTAAGTATTTTTGTGCATTCTTTCGCCTCACTGGAGGGAAAGTAATGCTCAGTCTCTTCAAGTCAAGCTGCACTTTGAACTGTGCTTGGAACTGGGTTAAAAAGCACAGGAACCACATTTGAAATGTTAAGATGCTTTTATTTATGTGCTGGGCACACACAAAAAGACTTGTAATGTGTTTCTTGTTTCAAACCAATGTATTAAACAAAGGAAGTATTGACAGCAGTTAATGAATCGGGGGATTGTTTCTGGGCGCTGAGATAGATTTACCAAAGGTATTTAGATGTCTGATGCATGGGATTTTCAGAGCAGCCTAAGCAAGTGCTCGCCAGCGCAGATACACGAGGTTCCTCTCCGGGAGCCAAGTGAACCTGGAGCCGGGCCCAGCTGAAATCTTTTGGCAAGCTGCTCCCTTTCTCCTGCACACGCAGAGCCCCGGCTCGGAGGTGTGCTTCCAGCTGACAGGCTCGTGCGTGTCCTGGGCTCTCAGCGCTGCCTTCCCCAGCTCGCCTTCCCCAACTGTTTCAGGGCTTTGGAAAGCGTGTGTGCCCTCTCCCCAAAGACACGCCGAGTCGGTCAGCTGCTCTCTGTGGGTTGCAGAGCTTTCCTGACCGGTGGCTGCCGTCCCACGCACGCAGCTCAGCCTGGGAAGTTGCTCGCTGAGTCCGTGGCAGGACAGAGGACAAGTGTTTCCCCTGGAGAGGACAGTGCTGGCATTAGCCATGTGGATTTGGGTTTCCCAGGGGGCTCCTCACCCCCATTGGCAGGCATTTGGTCCCCATTCAGGCTGAGTGTGGGGAAGGCAGGTGAGGCTGCTCTGGGACCAGGCTGGCTCTGACTATTTTTTTGTGCGCCCCAGTGACCCTCTGGGATGTGGAGAGCAGAGTGGCACAGAGCTCTGCATTCCCACCACAAGGAAGACGGCTGGAAGGAGTCGACAGAGCAGGAGCTGCGGGACCTGCTCTTTGGAGAGACTCAGTGCTCCGGAGCGACTCTTTCCTCTTCCCACCCCTCCATGCAGGTCTGCTTTTTAAAAGCTACTGAACAAGTTTGCCAGGGCTGAGCATTTTGTCCTTCCAGCATCTTCAGCTGCACCAGCTTGTCTGAGGCACCTGGAGCTTGGGGCTGGGATCTGCGGGTGGAAGCTGGGGAGGTGCCTGCAGGGGAACGTCGACCCTGCTGGTTTGGGCTGTGCTGCCTTGGGGTGCGTTACAGGGTTTGTCCTCTCCGGGAGGAGCGGGAGCTACCGGTGCCTTTCCCAGCAGGCAGCAGCTGCTCGGGCCCCTGGCAGTCAGACAGTGCCCCCGGGACTGCCGATTCGGCTCCGTTGGACCCTGACAGGCAGTGTTCAGAGGGGTGAGGGGCAGGCAGTGAGCCTGGTCATAAATCTCTCTTTATATTCTGGATTATGAAGTAATATTTTCCTGGCTGGGGCTGGTTGGATTGGGGAAATACGGGCTCTGCTGCAAGTTCCCTGCGGCTGCTGTCCCGGGACAGTGGGAGCTTACACGGCAGCTGTGCTGGGATGTGCTGCTTCTCCCACAAACAAACCCTGTCCAAGGGGTCTTTCCAGGAGTCCTGCAGCCTGGTGTTGCTCCTGGAGCTCTGGAGAAGCTCTCCAGCAGCCCGGATCAGGCTCAATCCTGTTCCCCACCCACCAGAGCATTGCTGCAACTGTCCTACCTCCCCGAGGGCAGTGCCTGCTCATTCATGGCAAAGACAGCCCAGCTGGGACGCTTGCCCGAGCTCAGGCAGCTAGCACAGGCCCTGGCTGCTGCACAGGTTTCGTGTGCCACGGCCTCTTTGTGCCTTTCTGTGTCGAGGGAAGGATCCCACAGCGTGGTGCTGGGCTGGAAAGCCTGGCTGAGGAGACGTGGAGCTGGCTCCTCATGGGGAACTCGCACCGATCTCGGACTTTCTGATAGAGTGCAGGGGTGGTATCATGTGTAGGAGGAAAGGAGGGCTTGTAGCTGATGTGAACTGTAACGTGTTGCTGGCCCGAAAGGGTTATTTTGAAATACTGCAGATCACCAAGGTTAGTGGCTCTGGCAGAGTCCAACCAGCGGTCAGTCGGAGTAGCCTTGGCTTCGTGCTGTGCTTGGTTGTGCATTGACCCTGCCGGGAAGGGTGCCCTGGCTTCCTTTGCCTCCTCGCCTCCCTCTGCAGAGGCTCCCGCAGCCCTGAGAAGCGCCTTCCTGCTCACTAATAGTTTTCAGATGAGACACAAGAGTTTGAGCTGGGTTTGGTGGTTTCTGGGCCAAAAGAGCTCAAGCCGTTAATAATACCTGCAATGTTTCAGCAGGCAGAGGGTGTCCCTGGGAAGGCTGGTTTCTGGCTGCTCCGGTGCCTTGTATGTCTGGTCCTTGGTTGCATGCCGTGGCTGCGGGAACTGGAATGCTGAGATTTGCCTGGGGGAGGTGGAAAACTGGCCCGTGCGGCCAGGAGGGGATGGGAAAAGAGGACGTGCTCGTCTGGTGGGAATGCCCCAGCTCATGCCTCCCTTCAGCAACATGTTATAACCCAGGTTTGTTCTTGGTGGATTTCTGGGCAGGGCGGGCAGCGTATTCTTCAATTTCTCTCTGAATAGCTGAAAGGCAGTTAGCAGCTTTAAGTAGACTTCAAGGCTTCTGAAGATTATTTTAACTCATCTCACCTCCATCTCTGCGAAAAGAACCTGTGCCCGCACTTGATGCTGCTGCTGCTTTTGAAAAGTTCAAAAATTTACTTTGCTCAGAGCAAAGCTTTGAAGTGCTGCTCGGTGGGAACGGCAAAAGCATTTCAAAAGCCTTTTGCTGAAAGCTTGGTTAACCTACATTTTGTGGCTAGCTGCCTTCAGAAAATGACTTGTGGGGGATCACATGGGGAGATGTAAAGGTGAACTGTGAAATGTAATCGATTTAACAAGGTTAAATCTGTTTGTTTTGCTGCTATTCAGGGCCTCCAGCTGGTGATTGCAGGGCCACCCTTTTCTGTATGCAAAAGTTCCTGCAATAAAGGCTGTTTTGTCCCACTTGTTGTCTTCTTGTTTGCATAAGTGCTGCGAGAAGGGTAAACTGAAGAAGCAGGAGTGAACCTCTTTAAGATGCAGAGCTGGTGCCTGACTGTAGCAGAGAGGAGGTGACATTCCTGCCCGCAGCCGCTGGCTCCTCTCTTGCTTTTGGGAGTGTAGATTGGTATTAGCATGTCCCGGTTGGATCCAGGGCTCAGCATCAGCTGGTAGGTAGGAGAGAAACAAGTCCTGCCTCTCTCAGCTGCTCAGATGAACCCCTAGTTTGAATGTTGGCATCTCAGGAAGGTGTGGGGTGCCTGGCTGTGCAGTGACAAGTCTTCTTCTCTTTGCAGGCACTGGAAAGGGAGACGTAGCATGCCACGCCGTTCTGGGCTGGAAGCGTGATGTGCTTTTGCCCCCTGGACTCCAAAAAACCTGCTTCTATTTTGGTGAAGTGAACCCTGATCTCCTGTTTCTTTGCTGCATGCCCACTCACCAGTGCTGGATTATGTTTGTCTCCTTCTCCCTTTGCTCCATAATTTGGTTGAATCGTGGTTTCAAGCTAAGGAAAAGGGGCTGCACCTAAGCGTGCCAGGGCACCCAGACCAGGCTCCTGGGGTGCTGGTTCACACAGAGACGTTCAGAGTGCTGATGGGGGAGAGCTGCCTTTGAGATCCCTCTTCTCCCACCCGAAACGCGCTGCCTCGCCGTTCAGAGCCATTCTCCCAGCAGCAGAGAGAATGGGCAGCACTGATGGGTTCCAGTACCGTGCGCTCTACCCCTACCGCAAGGAGCGCGAGGAGGACATTGATCTGCTGCCTGGGGACATTCTGGTGGTGAGCAAGGGGGCCCTGCAAGCCCTGGGCTTCAAAGATGGGGATGAGCAGACCCCCAATCAGATTGGGTGGATCCTGGGTGTCAACGAGCGGACCAAGCAGAAGGGCGACTTTCCTGGCACGTACGTGGAGTACGTGGGGCCTGTGAAGATCTCCGTCCCTTCTCACCGGCCCCGAGTGCAGAGACCCCTGCCTGCAACCCCAGGGGCCAGTGGCTGCCGGCTGCAGGAGGCTCTGGAGCAAGGTAAGCCCTGCTGCCTGCTGTGTTGCTCCGAGACACTTCCACTCCTGGCGTGCAGTGGATGAGGGGGTGTGAGTGGCTTTGCAGCGCTGGATTGCCCTGGCAGCAGGGCAGTTGAGTAGCCTGGGAGTTGTGGGCTCGTGCTCAGTCTCGGCCAAGAGAAAGGCTCATTGTTCCTCCAGCTTATCGATCTGCTTAGCAGAGCTTCTTGGGGTGAGCCTTGTCCCACTCTGACCTCTGCAAGATCCTTCTCCCTCTCTGGCCCATGACCAGCCAGGATGCCTGTGGTCCTTGGTCCCTTCCCCTGCTCTGCTGAGGGTTTTGCCCCGCTCCCTTCCTTTCAGAATAATTCCTGACCTCTCCCAGCCACCTCCCTGCCTCTGCCTCTGGAGCACCTGGGGCGTTGCTCCCTGCCAAGAGCCGTTCAGCCCCGCTGAGACACACAATTACTTGTCTCTGGGCAAGAGGAGAAAAGTCAGGGTCTAAAAGAGCACTTCCGAGAACTGGAGCTAATTGCTTGTCTGCCTGGCACCCGTCCCTCCCCACAGATCGCAGAGCTCTCGCTGGGGCAGGGCATGGGCCGCCCTGCACCTGCGGCTGCCTCCCAGCTGGCGCTGCGCTTGGCACGGACCCGGTCTGGGTGCTGGGAGAGCCGCCGTGCCTCAGCACTGCCCATAGACCTGCGGCAGCTGCCTTCTCTTTGCCTATTTTTTTTTTTTTTTTTTGCTCCCAGGCACATAAGCCCTGTGGCAGGGGCTCAGCAGGCCCTGGGTGCTCTGAAATGGCAAATGGGTGATAGCCACGCTTTGCTTTCCTGTGCCTTGCAGAAGACCTCACGCTGGCGCACATCAGAGGAGTAGGGTCAGCAGCAGGACCTGGTGGGCATCAGAGCACACTCCCAGCTGGCAGTCGTGCATCCTCCCTGTCCCTCTGTGCCTGGGAGCCACAGCTATCCCATCAGATGCTTCCAGCTCTGTGAAACATCTCTGGGGTCTTAAGGAATGGAAAGGAGCCCCCGTCTCAGAAACCAGGGTGGTAGGGCTGGATGCGTGGCTCCCTGCAGCTGCCTCCCATACTCCTGTTCCCAGAGCCGGAGGGGCGGCCTCAGGAAACGTCTCTGCAGGGTGGGAACGCAGCCGGGCCGTGCGTTTGGGTTGGCAACGAGAGCCACTGACCTGAGTCATCCCACTTGCAACCTGCCTTTCCAAGAAAGCAGCTCCTCTTGGGAGCCTGGGGCATGCTCTGCGATGGATGCGTCGGCCTTGCTTGCATCCAGCCCTGTGCTCCCTCGGGGGCTGTATTTATGCCTCCGTGGGCTCTCTCCTCCTCTTCTCAAGCAGGGCTTGGTGGAGGTGTGTCTGGGTGGTCAAAGCCACTACCCTGTGCAGGGATGTGGAAGAAGATATGTGCCAGAGCTCCTGACACACAGTAAAGACGTGGTTGGGAAAGAAACAAAAAGCCAGACTGGCTGCATCCTGTGGGGATGGAACAGAGTGAGGGCTGGGTACCCGGGCACGTGAGGGGGGTGCCAGCCCTGTCCTTGTCCCCTGTGGGTGCATCCCCACAGCCAGCCTCCATCCTGGGCAGAGGCAGGGCCTTGCAGGGTGCAATTCAAATGCCCAGGGCTGTTTTTCATGCAACCTGCTGAGATGATGGTGGGGAGACACGTTTTTCCAACTGAGGAACTGTATTTAAGCTAAGCCTGTGTTACTTCTTTGTGGTCTGCACTTCGGGAGGTGCAGAGATGTCTCCTGGCTTCCCCACGAAGCTGGTGGCATTTCTGCCCTGTTTCCTGGGTCCTGCCCTGGCTGGCAGGGATCCCTTAGCCCCCCAGTGTCACATGCAGAGTGGGGCCAGTGCCATGGCTGTCCTGCAGCCTGGGAGCAGGGCTGACCCCACAGAGCGGCAAGACCCAGCTCTTTCTGCCGGTGAATTTACGAGCTGCTGGTGTTTGCCTTCCGCAGAGAACGCGAGCGGAAAATGCGGCTCGGAAATATTTCCGCAGCTGCCCCGGCTGTGCTGTGAGCAGCCTTGTTCGCAGCAGCCCAACCCAGAGGCCCAGCAGGCTTGGGAGCCGCTGCTGGCTCCAGCGCAGGCTGCCTGATAAAAAAAGGCAAGCTGCTGCCTGCTGAAGCAGCACATTCCCGGCCGGGCCACGTGGGCAGCACCAGTATTTACTCTCCCTTCAGCCCTTCCCAAGGGTCAGGCTTGGAGCTGCCAACCTGGCAGCTTGTCTGTGGCTTCCCCACTCTAACCAGCACCATGCTGGGCCTTTTCCCCTGCCCAGGGGCTGTCTCTGGTGGGGGATTGCCCCCCAGCAGCACAGACCCTTGCAGAACTATTGGGTGCTTGCCCCCCCTGCTCTGTGGCTGCTGAATCGAAGCACCAAAGCGAGTTGCTTCGTCTCCCCGTGAGGCTGTGGGTGCAGGAGGCTCAGCTGGGTGCAGAATTTCAGCTTGCTGAGGCTTGTGGCAAGACCACACGGGGCGAGTTCAGGTCAGACCCATGACAACAGAGCTGTGTTTCGCAACGGGGAGCAGCCTTTTGGCTCTCCCTCCTCAGAGTGGAGCGTGCTGGGTGTCCTCACTGACTGGGCTCCCCAGGGTCTGCCCAGTGCTGTGGACCAGCCCGGAGGAGCCTCCTGCACCAGGTGGTGCTCAGTTGGAAGCGAGACGGGGCCTGGCACCACTCATCCTTCAGCAAGCCTCCCGCTGGCAGCTGCCCAGCTGGGCCTGTGTGCTCCTGCCCCGGCATGCATCACCCCTCCAGCAGAGGGAATGGGGGTGTCCAGAGCTGGGACCTCAAGATCTTTTGGGGGTGACAGTAAAATGCCACCCGATGTGGGGCTGTAGATCCCCCAGGAGCAGGGGGACCCCAGTCCTGTGCCATGGGCTGTCTGCGCCCTGTAACAGCTTGCACGGAGGCTGTGGGCTTGCGGGGAACGGGAGGCAAAGGGCTGGTTTCCATGTTAAACGAGCAATCAAGGGCAGGAATTTGCTGACATGGCATTCTGTCTGAATCGTTAGATTAATCACAGCTCACTACCACGAGCAAGCTCCTTGGCTGCACTCCTCCACCAGCCCTGCACAGCCCCTGTGCTGGGCAGGGACTGAACCCAGCCTGAGCTCCAGGAGCCCTGTTAACCCCTGTGGTGCCTGCCCAGGGGTGCCGGGGTCCCCAGGGAGATACACTCTGCCTACCAGCCCCTGCAGGGAGCATGAGGGTTCCCTCTGTGCACACCTCATCAGGGGCTTGGGGCAAGGCTGGGCTCAACAAGTGCTGTAGTGGTTTCTGGGCCAGCTCGCAGGTTCCCTGTGGCCTCCATGCAGTGCTCATGTGGGCTGTGGCCTCGTGGCAGCTTTCCTTGCTCTTGGACGCTGCTGTTGGGAGCAGCGTTGGTTGTGCCCCGGCTTGGCCCTGCTGCAGAGCAGTCTGGGTGCTGAGCTGGGGCTGACCCCTTCTCTCCTTCCCTATCCTCCAGGGTCTCCTCTCCCAGACTTGCAGGAGCAATTCAGCCCTCCGGAGATTGCACCGCCGCTGCTGGTGAAGCTGGTGGAAGCTATTGAGAAGAAAGGTAAGGGGGGATGCTGAGCACCGAGGGGCTGATACCCACCAAAGCCCCCACAGCGAGGGCAAGGGGGGAGGCAGCTGTCTTTAAAAGCTGTTGGCATTGGACTGAGCTCCACAGGGCACGCAGGACGCAGCTGCCTGCAGAAGTGGGGGGGCTCCTCCTCCTCCCTGGCTTGAGCTGCTGTTCACCAGAGCTGGGCTTGACCCCGCTGTGCCATCCTGTGCAGAGGCCTGGGGTGAGGGTGCTGGGTCTGTGCTCAGGACACCTACGTGCCCTGGATGGGTGTTGGGGTTTGGGAAGCACTTCCAGCCTGGATCTGTGTTGTGGGGGAGAAACGGTGCCACTGAACCGGCTGTCCTGGGGGCCAAGGGGGCTGCAGCAGCATCTGCAGGAGGTTGGCTTAGACACCATCCAGGCCTGGTTAGCCATGCTGCAGCCATTGCCTGGCCGGCATGTGGCTGCCAGGCTGGCACCAAAACGGTGCGTGCGCTGGGAGCTGCATGGCTCGCAGCTAACAGCAGTGTCCCCACTTCCGCAGGGTTAGACAGCGAGATGTTGTACAGGACATCTGGCTCCGAACTGAGGCAAGCGCTGAGAACCGGTAAGAACCAGCTCCACGTGGTGAGGAGGCGAATCGGCTCAGATGGAGGAGATTAGTGGATGTGACTGCGCCAGCAGTAATGCAATCCAGGCCAGGCTCGCCTGTCCCTGTCAGTTCCTGACTCCCGGCACACTGCCTGTGGGGCTGGGCTGTCCCCGTCCCGACATGTCCCCCTCGCGTGTGGAAGGGGCAGGAGAGGCAGGGATTCCTGCCACCGACCGTGGGGTGAAGCAAAGGGATGTGGCGCCAGCTTGGAGACTTGCAGACCAACAAGCGAACCCCTGTGCTTGTCTCCCGCTGTCTCTTCAGGGTGTCCCGCTCTCGGGGTGCTCTCTTGACTGGCTGGTGGAGGCTTCTCTGGCTCTGTCACACCACTGATAAGCAGGGGAGGATTTTTCAGTTCAGCTTGGTGGCTGGAGCCTTGGCTCCCCTGTGCCGGCGGCTGATGTCTCTCCCGGGGAGCCTTTGGAGCTGTCTGCCTCTCGGCTGGACTTGGGCCTCATCCAGCACCACGCTGGCTTGTCCCCTTTCACGGACATTCTTGCAAACCTCAACTACGCGGTGCTGTCAGCTCTGGCTGCACTGCTTTCAGGACAGGCTTTATGTGCTCTCCCAACAGCCTGCGCCTTGCGTGCTTGGGGCGACACAGTTCGAGGGAGATGTTTTCCCTGTTGGGTTCAGTGCGTGGCTGGTCAATCTGCACTTGTATCTACCAGCAGCGGGGAACAAAATTGTCACATGTGTGCCCAGGATTCCTGCAGCAAGGCGCAGGGCAAAGGGTGTGGGCACCCAAAATGACCTCTACCCCCTCCTGGGGGGAACCTGCCTGGGTTCCCAGAGCCAGCTTATTCCTGGGGTGCAGGGGGGCACTTCCAGGTGTTCTCTGTCATGTGGGCTGCTTGGCTGCCCATGGGCTGCCTCTGCTCCCTTGTGGTGCCAGGCTGCCATGTCCCATGATAGCTGGCCGGGTGGTGCGTGGTGGTCTCTGGGACAGGTGCTGGCAGCACCGGAGCTGCCGGCTGGGTGCCTGGTGCTGTGCCCACCACCCATGGGAAATGCATGCCCTGGCAGATTGGACCCGGGTTCGACGTGCACTCCCTGGGTGAGGCACTGCGAGGCTACCTGCAGGACCTGCCCTCCCCTGTGGTGCCGGTGTCCGTGCACGGAGACATCCTTCGCGTCCTGCAGGGTAAGGGCTTCCCCTGGCCGCGTTTGGGAATGGGTGGCTGGGCAGGACACTCAGTTTTGGGGTATTGAAATAAGTCCTGTCCTTATGGGGTCTGGTACACAGTCCTTGCTGCCGACAGCGCTCCCACGCTGGGATGCAGCCAGAGCATGGAGAGCAGTGACGGCTGTCCCAGCCCTTCCATCGTGTCTTGTTCTCTCCCCAGATATCCCCCAGCCGGAGAATTGCCGGAAGCAGCTGTTGCTGGCCCTGGAGTCGCCTGCAGTCCCACTCCAGAACACGCTCACCCTGCAGTTCCTGCTCCGGCATCTGGGGAAGGTATCGCAGCAGGCCGAGAGCAACAGCCTCCACCCTCGGGCCCTGGGAGAGATCTTCGGCCCCCTTCTCCTCCGGCTGCCTGGCGCCAGGTACGTGAGGCTCTCGGGTTCCAGCCGTGTACCAAGCATCAGCCGCTGTGACTGCCAGGACGAGGAGTCCAGCCTGTAACAACAGGTCTGCCCGCAGCCCCTACCTTGCTGTGCGTGGGATTAAACTGCTGGCAGCACACAGAGGTGGGACTCAAAGCCAGGGCAGAGCCCTTGCTTCTCTGTCAGCCTGCATCTGGGCTGTGCGCTGGGGTGAACCAGCCGACCCCAGCTTCTCCTTTGCCTGGGGGACATGGGAGCAGTGCCAAGTTCTCCCCCACAGCTGCCCATCTTGGCTCCTCTCTCCTTGCAGCCCAGAGCTGAGCCCTGACTTCTCCGTGCTGTTTCTGGAGATGCTTCTGCAGACGAAGGAGTTGGAGCCGGAACAGTTGCCTCCAGGTACTGAGATGCCCCTTCCTTGGGGCCTTGAGGCACTGGTGTTTGTGCTTCGTGGGTGTGGAGTCTCTGCCCCCATGAGCAGGTTGCTGAGGACATTTCTGTAGCCCAGCTGTGCCTGGAGGCCATCTGCTGCTGTAGATGTGCCTGGAGCAGCTTCTGGCAGCGTGGCAGCTAAGCAGGACTTCCCAGGATAGTAACTGCAGGGAGGGGGACTCAGCACTCCAGGGGATTACCTGTGGGGAGCTGGGACTTGGGCTGCTTCAGCCTTCCTTCTCTTACAGCCTTGCCTCCAAAACCGCCTAAGCCAAAGCCCAGTGCAGCCAGCTTGGCCAATGGGAACAGCGTGCCCTTGCAGGATGCCGAGTGGTACTGGGGTGACATTTCTCGGTAAGGGGGTGGGCTGGCAGCTCATGTCCTGGGTGCCCTGTCCCCCCAAGTTATCTAGGGGAGCTCTGGTTGCACCTCACAGGCTGTGACAATCATGTTCCTTGAAGGGAGGAGGTGAACGAGAAGCTACGGGACACGCCAGATGGTACCTTTTTGGTGCGTGATGCCTCCAGCAAGATCCAGGGGGAGTACACACTCACGCTCAGGTAGGGTGCTGGGGTCCCCCGAGAGCCTCTGCTGCGCTGGGGTGGAGCTGTCGGCAGGAGTGGATGCCCAGACGTCAGGCTGGCGTAGGGCGCCAGGGCGGTGATAAGTGCCCTCTCCCCCCTCCCCGCTGCAGGAAGGGAGGCAATAACAAGCTGATCAAGATCTTTCACCGGGAGGGGAAGTACGGCTTCTCAGAGCCCCTGACTTTCGGCTCAGTGGTGGAGCTCATCACCCATTACCGGCACGAGTCGCTGGCCCAGTACAACGCCAAGCTGGACACCAGGCTGCTCTACCCCATCTCCAAGTACCAGCAGGTGAGACCTGGGCGTTTGTTCGTCCGTCCCTGGACCTTTGGTAGATGACAGTGTCCTACCCCTTCCTCTGTGCTGGGACTTTGCTTTGTGGGGTGATGGGGAACTGGGAGGGCGTTGTGGGACCAGCTGCTTTGCTGGGGAAGCTGCAGGAGCAGGTCCTGACTGAGGCTGTGCTTATGGCAGGACCAAGTGGTGAAAGAGGACAGCGTGGAAGCCGTCGGGGAGCAGCTGAAGGTCTATCACCAGCAGTACCAGGACAAGAGCTGGGAGTATGACCTGCTGTATGAGGAGTACACGCGCACTTCCCAGGTATGTGGGCACTGCCTTCCCCCTGGGCTGCCCTGACGTCCCCCAATCACAGGCAGCCATGCTGCTGTGCACAGAGGAGAGCAGACATCGGGCACCCGCTGCCCCATTCGTCTGCTCCTGGACTTGAGGGGACTCCCCAGAGAATGTGCTTTGAGGAGGGGGGATATTTTGGCTGCAGTAGGGGCAGTGCTGCTTTGGGGAGGGGGAAAGAGGCAATGCAAGTGGGCAGAAACCTGCCCAAATGCTCCCCCTTCCTCAGCTCTCCCTGCCCTTCTCCTCAGGAGCTGCAGATGAAGAGGACGGCAATCGAGGCCTTCAATGAGACAATCAAGATCTTTGAGGAGCAGTGTCAGACACAGGAGAAGTGCAGCAAGGAGTACATTGAGCGCTTCCGGCGGGAGGGCAACGAGAAGGAGGTGCAACGGTGAGGATGGGGAGTGCTGGTGACCTGCCCTGCCTGGGGAAGGGCTCTGGGGGCTGGAAGGATCATCCTGGCCCAGTGCAGAGCCGAGGCATGCACAATCCTTGTCTCTCCAGCAGCGTGCTGTGGGCTGGAGCTGGCAGGCTGCCTCCTCTGCCTCCTCCACTGTGGCTCACAGCCTAAACCCCCCCTCCTTCTCCCAGGATCCTCATGAATTCGGAGAAGCTCAAGTCTCGCATCACGGAGATCCATGACAGCAAGATGAAGCTGGAGCAGGACCTGAAAAAACAAGCCTCGGAGAACCGGGAGATCGACAAGCGCATGAACAGCCTCAAGCCAGACCTCATGCAGCTGCGCAAACTGCGGGACCAGTATTTGGTGTACGTAGTGCCTGCCCCCGCGGAGGGCTGGGAACGGGGCCCTGCTGCCCCTCCAGCCCAGCCTGGGAGCAATCCAGCTGGCTCCTGGAGGGCTTTGGGGCTTGTTGGGCCGGGCTTACAGGCTGCTGGGTGCAGGAAAGCCCTTCAGCACTGCAGCCTGGGGGTACAGCAGTCCCTCAAAGGGGATGGCTGCTGCCCTCTGGTGATGGCTGCGCAAGTGGTGTCTGGCCCGGACGCCGCAGGCCAGGCACGCTGCCTGCGCTGAGCTCTGCCTCTCCTTCCCCAGGTGGCTGACGCAGAAGGGTGCCCGGCAGAAGAAAATCAACGAGTGGCTGGGCATCAAGAACGAGACAGAGGAGTGAGTGTTCCTGCTCCACGTGTTGTGGGGTGTGGGGGGCTGCAGGAGCGCAGGCTGCGCAGCCGGTTCTGCTTGTTCCGGGCCCACGGGCAAGTCCCATTTCCCTGCCTGGGAGCTGAGGACGCCTTCCCTGCCGGAAGGGGTGACGGCAGTTAGCAGTGAGAGAGGAGATGTGGGGGACGCGTGCCCAAACTGAGGGGGTCTGACCCTGCCTGTGCTCAATTGCAGCCAGTACTCCATGATGGATGATGAGGAGGAGCTGCCCCACCATGAGGAGCGGACGTGGTATGTGGGGAAGATCAACCGCTTGCAAGCAGAAGAGATGCTGTGCGGCAAGCGGGACGGCACCTTCCTGATCCGCGAGAGCAGCCAGAAGGGATGCTACGCCTGCTCTGTGGTGTGAGTACCCCCAAGCAGACATGGTGGGTTGGAGCTGGCGTGGGCTGTGCTCCCGCATTGCTCTGCCCTTCTCTCACCAGATGCTGGAGGCTGGTGGAGGCGTTAGCTGGCAGGCTGGGCTTCCCCGAGGTCTCCCGGCTGCCTCGGCTCCTACTGCCAGGGCCAGATGTATCTCTGGGCTGCTTCGGTGCTGCCCACCTGTGCTCTGCTGTCCCTGTCCCTGTCCCAGCAGGGCTCCCTCGCAATGCGGGGCACTGGCGTGCCGCTGACCCATGCTCCCTTGTCTCCCTGGCAGGGTGGATGGTGACACCAAGCACTGCGTGATCTACAAGACGGCGACCGGCTACGGGTTCGCTGAACCCTACAACCTCTACGCCTCCCTCAAGGACCTGGTCTTGCACTACAAGCACACGTCCCTGGTGCAGCACAATGACTCCCTGAATGTCACGCTGGCTCACCCGGTCCTTTCCCAGCCACCAGCCAGATGAGCAGCCCATGCACAACACAAAGCTGCCTTCAGCTTCTCCCCAGGGCGCTGCTTTCTTGCTCTGGACTCTTGCACCCTGTATAGTTGAGTCTCTGTGCTCCTGCCCCTCCAGAGCCTCTTGAGATGTCTGTGACCGTTCCTGGTGTCCCTTTTGGTCTGTAGCTGAAATCCATGTTGGCTGATGGGACAAAAAGCCTGGGCTGTTGACTCCCAGTGGGCTCCAGCCTCTAGGAGGTGGGATCCAGTTGTGATTGAATTGCTGTGGGCGAGCACAGCCCCCTCCCCTTCCCCGATAAGCAGATCAGATCCCTTTCTTGCTGGCAGGTCGCCCCACTACACATCACTGTAGAGCTAGATTCCCAATTCCTTGGTGTGCTACAGCATCGGGTCACCGCCCTGGCCAAGCGGTCGTAAGCGCTGCTCTGAGCAAGGGGCTCCCTGCCTGCATGCCAGAGGAGGAGGCTCCGCTGGGCGGCTGAGCATGTGCATCCTCCACTCCCACTTCCCTCGGTGATCTTGCAGGCTGCAGTGGTGTCTGGTACGAGGGGTGCTGCTCTTCCATGCAGAGACAGATTTAAAAAAGAGAATCCCCATCCTCTGTGGGGCTTCTTGGCCAAGGTCTCCGCTCGGTGCTGTGCCCCACTTCACTGTCTTGTTCCCCAGTGTTGTAACCACCTCTTGAGTGTTGCTGTCTGGGGAGGGAGGATCCGGTTAGAGATGAATCTCTCACCTTAGTTGTGCCAACTAAGCTGTGAAATCTGTGTTGGTACCCGTATTTTTCCTGGCAGAATCTGTGGGGGACACAGCTCGTTGTTTCCAGCTGTCTTCGGTGAATCTCTGCAGACGTAACCCATTGAAGCTAACTCTAGCTCTGTAAATACGGTTCTTTTCGTAATCGGCTGCTTACCTGGTACTGGTGTTTGCTGAACTCCCACTACGATACGCAAGTGTGTGGGCAGCAGCTGGCCAGGCTGTTGCAGACTCAGGTCCTGCCAGCTGAAGCAGGAGGGGGCCAGAGTCCAACACGCTATGAGCCCTACACAAAATGAAGGACCTCTCTGCTGCAGGAGGACGGTATCTCTGCTGGGCCGAGGGCTTTAGCACACAGAAATGTATATGCATGATGTCGAACTATGTATGCAAAGCACTTGTAATCATGAGTACTGTATGGGGACTTAGGGTGAAAGAGCTGGGTGTTGCTATAGTGCTGCCCACCGCAGCTGGCTGGCGTGGGCAGGGCTTGTTGCGTCTTTTCGGATAATGCTGAGTTCAGAGGGCTCGAGGGCGACGGAGGTGGCCCTGGAAGAGCTTTAAAAGTTGAGGCCATGGTGGCGTTTGCTTTATGGGGTTATCTTGTCTGCCTGGCTTGAAGAAAGCATTAATTGTCCTCTTGAGTTGCTGGAGAGGCTCCTTTCCCTTTTGGAGGCTGCGTCCTCAGGACAGGCTGGTGGATGCTGTAGGTTTTGATGCTTCTGCTTTGTGTTGCGACTCGGGCCGTGCCGGATCTGCAGGGTGCTCGTGCTCTGCTTGCATCCTGTCCTCGACATGCCATCTGCGTTGGGGACTGCGCTGTCCCTCCTCCCTTGGCCAGCTCTGCTGCTCCCCTTGCTCCGGGCTGGTCCCCAGATCCTTTTGGATCTGGGATTGCTGGAGCAAACATCCCATTCCCATTGCTTGTGGCAGCTCTCCTATGCTCGACTGTACAGACCCCATTCCCTGCTCTGCATGCCTTCTCTGGGCACTGGGCTGTGCTTTTTTGGTTCTGGTTTGTCGGTGTTTGGTGCTCCGAGGATGCTCATCGCAGCTCAGGCATGCGCCCGGGTGCCGAAGTGCCACGGAAGGGGCAAGCAATGCGTCAGGGGAGCTGCCTTTGGCTTTGGAGATCACTTGGGAAAAGCTGTCAGGGATAATTAAGGGAATAGTTTGGGCTCAGATACGTGAGAAATGAGAGCACGTGGGAATGGGGCAGGGAGGGATGGTGCTCGCAGCCCTCTCTGCAGAGGCCTCCTGGGGTTTGTGGGGTGGCCCAGGGGGGCTGTGCCAATGCCTCAAAGCTTTCTGCTAGGCTCACGCACTGGTCGTGGCAGCACATTTTCAGCCTGGGGACTCCATGCTGGTCCTGCCCCAGTCCTGTGCTTCCAGCACATCCCTGCACCATGGGGCAGGCTGCAGGTGGATGGGAGGCTTCAGCCGCTCACCCCACAGTGGCCGCAGCCCCACCACCACCATGAGCTCGTGGCCAGTCCTGGCCAGGGGGGGCTCGCTCCCAGCTCGTGCCAGGGCCCGCCGAGCCACTGGGAGAGTCTCGGCTTCAAGGCATCTCCTGTCGACACTTCGCTTGGTGCTTGCCCTGGCTCTGCTGCCCGGGGAAATTCCAGCTTCTTGTGACAGTATTTTGTACCCTTTTGGCTGAATCTCCCCCATTCACCCCACACCATCCCTTCCTGCCACCCAGCCGGAGCCTCCTCCTCCCCAGGAGCATGGGTGGCTCAGCGTGAGCACAGGGGCCACGGTCACCCCTCTGCATCTTCCAGCACTGCCATTCCTGCCCACTGGCGCCCATCACCGTGGCCCTACCCCAGCAGGGCTCTGCTCACAAATCCTGTGTACAACGAGGAGGAAAATGCCCTTTCCCAGGGCTGCCTTTCCCTGACGGTGCTTGACTTGGCTCCTTGAAACGCAGCTTTTCCCTCCTCTCCCCCTGGGGTGGAAGCCCAAGCCCCCAGCTACCCACCTGCAGTGCAGCTCCCCCAGAATAAGCTAGTTGTGATTTGTCCTTTGATGCCTTTGCTTGTGCTGTTTGCGCTGCCGGGTGAACCCGGTAGCGCTGTGTTTTGAAGCCTTGGGCTCTGCTTTGCTGTCACCCCCTTCCCCCCCGCTGTGTTCCTCAACCCAGCCAAGCACCCGCGTCCCGTGGGTGCAACCTGGCCGTTCCTGCTCCCTGGGGCACAGCTCGGGTCTGGTCCCTCCCTGTCCCAGCTCGGGACACTCCATCCTCTCCCTTGTGACCCCCCCCCCCCCCCGAGGGGGCTTGTGTCACCGGCCAGGTGAGGACGTGGCGGCTGCGTGAGCGCTCCTGAGATTTTAGTTCCTAGGTATATGCAATAATAAATAATTTGCCACTTCAGCTGTTCGTTACCAGCAGTAGTTCTCTATGCTCTTTCTGTTGATGTTTACTAATGTAAACCCAGTATTTGTTACTGTAAGAGGATTTTTTTTTTGTACGGTACTTCAAAAAACCCCACAAAAAAAACAACAACAAAAAAAAAGAAATAAACAGAATTAATGAATTCTGTCATTGCTGCGGGGATTTCTGGGGGAGGGTGTTACACCAGGGGAGCGAAGGCGGGAGGGCGTTGGGGCTGTGCCCCGTCTCCTGGGCTGGGTGCAGGATGTGACCCATTGCCCGTCTGGCGCTGAGCTGTGCCAGGGCTCTGCTCCCTGGGGTCATGCAGGGCTGGGGCAGGTGGGGGCCAGCCCGGGGCTCGCTGGCCGGGCAAGGAGGTGGCAGTCGGGCCCGAAGGGGCAAGAAACGGCCAGAAACGGCGGCTAAAACAGCACAGGAAGTATGAGGTTCCTCCACGCTCGGCCCCAGAAATGAGCCCAGGGGATGTTTTGGGCAGAAGCCCTGCCCATGCCCAGAGCTGCCCACCCCAGGGGTGCTTCAGCACCTGCACTCGGCCCAGGGGGCTCTGCAGACGGCGGTGGGGGTCTGACACAGAGCCAACCCCCTGCCTGTTCAGGAGACGCCAAGCACAAGCTGCTTTCTGTCCCTGATCTGTTGGAACCTGCAGGGAAGCGGCAGCCACCAGCGGGGCTGGGGTGAGCGGCTGTGACCCCAAAGCTGCCATTTGGGGACAGCCGGGGACAGGGTGGCCAGAGCTGGGCGTCCCCGCATGAGTCAGCAGCGTCGTCGTCACATGAGGAGGCCGGTTGAGCTGAGCAGGAAGGGTGCACGGAGGCGGGCGCAGCCAGGCTTTAAAAGTCCTCACAGGGACGGGTTCGCCTCCGTGCCACCCCACTGTCCCCATGGCCCCCGCAGTGCTGCTGGCTCTCCTGGTGCTGGTGGCCATGCTGGCCCCGGGGCTCGGGGTGGCCTCCCCTGGCTGTGACTACCCGGCCCACCTCTGGTGCAGCTCGCGGGAGATCGCCGTCGCCTGCCAGGTCAGAGCCACTGGTGCCAGGGCTGCCCCAGCTGCCCACTGGTGCTGGCAGCCCATGGCACATGGGGGACACATCCCACAGAAAGGGCACACGCGGGGCTGGGTGCCTGCTTGGCGAGTGGGGCTGGGGTGCGCGGGGACGACGTCGGGGCATCACCTGGCCACGGTACCTGGTGCAAGTGCCTGCTCTGAGCATCCCTGTGGCACAGGCTGGTATGCGCAGGGATGCTCAGAGCCCCTGTACCGAACTGGCACCACGGCACCCCCTGGCATCCCCAGGGAATCGCCATGCTACAGCCAGACCCCAACCCCAGGCGCTGCTGGCACTTCTGCTTTTTCAACATAAACCAGCTTTTTGGCTTATTCTGCCCTGAACATCCCCGGACGGTGACACGGCTGCACCAGTGGGTCCAGCAGCACCCTGTGGGGCTGCAGCCACCACCTGGCAGTGGGTGCTGGGCTGTACCCCCACCCAGGCACGTTCTGGCCCCACCGGATATGTTTTCCCCAAAATATTTTGGGGAAGTTCCCGTGGAAAGCCCCGGCACTGCGTGCCAGCAGCGCACAGGATCCTGAGGCTGCTCTCACTTCCCTCCCAGCCCTGCACGCCCTCATCCCCCTCCTGCTCCCGCATCGCAGGAGCTTTACCCCATTCCCTGCAAACATGGAGCGGGGGGGGGGGGGACTGCAGCCGTACCCCCCCCCCCCCCCCCCTGCACACCCCGAAACCTTCCCCTCATGCAGGCAGAGAGCCGCTGCGCCAACCTCTCACGCCCAGCAGCCGACCCCGTCCAGCTGAGCCTGTACTACGAGAGCCTGTGCCCGGCGTGCCGCTGGTTCCTGGTCCAGGAGCTCTTCACCGCCTGGCTGCTGCTGCCCGCCGAGGCCCTGAGCATCACCCTGGTGCCTTGGAACGCTGAGGTAGGCGCTGACCTGACCCGGGCCATGGGGGCTCGCCCCAGTGCCACCGGCCCTGATCAGACCGGTTGGTCCTGCAGGAGAGGAACGTCAGCGGGAAGTGGCACTTCCAGTGCCAGCATGGCCCGGAGGAGTGTTTGGGCAACATGATTGAGGTGATGGTGGCAATCCCCATCCCCACGGTGCCGGCATGGGGTGGGGGTCTGGCAGCCCCTCACTGCCATCCCTCACCCCATAGACCTGCGTGATGCACGAGGCCAAGAACTTCAGCACCTACTTCCCCGTCATCTTCTGCCTGGAGTCGGGCAGCTCCGTCACCAAGAACCTGGAGGCCGTACGTCCTCCTCCCCGTCCCCCGTGCCCCGCCGTGGGGCTGTCCCCGTCCCCCTGACCTCCCTGTGTGTCCCCCGCCTCTCCCCGGCAGTGCCTGCAGGTCTACGCCCCGCAGCTGGACGGGGGCCGCATCGCCACCTGCGTGCAGGGGGACACGGGGGCCGCTCTGATGCACCGCAACGCCCAGCTGACGGCGGCGCTCGACCCCCCACACCAATACGTGCCCTGGATCGTCGTCAATGGGGTACGGCAAGGTGGGGGGGGGACACGACACAGCACTGGGGCACCGCGGGGACCCCCCTGACGAGTCCCATCTTCCCACAGAAGCACACAGACGACCTGCAAGCACAGGCCGAGGCCTCGCTGCTGGGGCTGATCTGCCGCCTCTACCAGGTGGGCTGGGGGGCCGGGGAGGGCCGGCAGGGCTGGGGGACAACTCCTTGTCCCTGCCAGGGCTCTACCGGCCACTCTCTGGCAGGGGGAGAGGCCCAAAGCCTGTGGGGGCTCGGGGGCCCCGAAGGCCCCATCCAGCTGCAGGCGCTGAGGGACGGCGAGGGAGCACCGAGCGAGCAGCAAATAAAAAGGATGCTTTTGTGGAAAGACAAGAGACTCCGGAGTGGTGGCGGGGGGGGGGGAGGGCGGGTAGGGAGGGGGCGGCCTTGCCCCGGCGCAGCGCTGCTGCCTCGGTAGGTGTCATGGCGGCCGTCTCTGCCTCGGTAGGCGTCATGGCGGCCGTCTCTGCCTCGGTAGGTGTCATGGCGGCCGCCTCTGCCTCGGTAGGTGTCATGGCGGCCTCCTATACCTCAGTACATGTCATGGCGGCCGCCAGCGCCTCGGTAGGTGTCATGGCGGACACCGGAAGCGGAAGGTGCCCCGGCACGGGACGCACCCCGTCTTCCGCGTGCCGGTCGCGTAAGCGCGCGGCGGTGAGCGGAGGGGGTGGCCCGGGATGGGTCAGTGGGGGCACAGGGGGGACTGGCGGGCCCAGGGGAATAAATGGGGGGTACAGGAATGAGGGGAGGGCGTCCGGGGGGGCAGCGGGGGGGAGTGCAGCGGGGGTAACGGTGACTGGGGGGGCACTGGGGTGACGGGAGGGATACAGCAGGGGGCGCTGGGGGGGGACTGGGAGGGTACAGCCGTGCTAACTGGGGGCACAGGGGGGCCTGGGAGGATACAGCTGTGCTAACTGGGGAGCACAGCAGCGAAATGGGGGTTGGGGGGGGGGGTCCATCCCCACTGACCCCCGTGGCAAATGGGGGGACAGGGGAATGGGGGGACAGGGAACTGGGGAGACAGCGGTAACTGGGGGGACCACGGGGTGCTGGGGGGGCATTACATCAAGGGTAATGGGGGTTGGGGGGGGGGGTCCATCCCCACTGACCCCCGTGGCAGGGGGGGGCTGCCCGCAGGATGGGCGCGGGGCCGTCGGCTCCTGCGCTGCTGGAAGCCATTCTTCACTGGCCGCCTGCTGCTCCTGACCAAGGAACTGGCTGCCGGCGACACACTGCAGCAGGCCTGGCACCGCCGGCGGCACCCGGAGGCCGAGCCCCAGGTGGCCCGCACAGGTGACAACCCAGAGAGGGCAGACACATGAACAGGGGGGGACGATGCAGGGCAACCTCACACATCATTTAATCCATGCTCATTATCACGGCGGGGGGGTGGAATTCGGGGCGCGTTCCCCGGCACTACACAAAGGCACGCTCCCTTTGTGCCTTCCCCGGAGCCGGATCTGCTTTCGGTGGGGCCCTAGAGGGGAGGGAGGGGGGGGCTACATAAATAATTCATTGGTCACCGGGGTGGTGTTGTGTTGCAGGACGCATGTTCGCCATCGGCTGCAGCATGGGCCCGCTGATGCACTACTGGTACCTCTGGCTGGATGCTGCCTTCCCGGCGCGGGGCGTGCGGGGACTCAAAACCATCCTGAAGAAAGTCCTCATCGACCAGCTGGTGGCATCGCCTGCCCTGGGTGCCTGGTATTTCCTCGGTACGCGGCGGCACCTGCCTTGTGTGACTGAGAATTGAGCGTGGCCTGCGCTGCCGGTGACGTGTTATGGTGCATGGGTGCCGGCGTGACGCCTGTCACCCTCCCTCGGTGGGGCAAATGTGGGTTTCCCAGGGCTCCCTCGGTCCGGCTGGTGCCTGTGCTGCCCTTCCCTCCCACAGCGGCGGGTTTTTGGCAATTTTTCAGTGTCCAGGACAGTTGAGATTGTAATTCCCATCCACACTCCCCCACATGGAGCCTTGGGAGCGCTCCCATCCCCACTGACGTCTGTCTGTCCTGGCAGGCATGGGCACGCTGGAGGGCCAGTCTCTAGAGGAGAGCTGGGATGAACTGAAGGAGAAATTTTGGGAGTTTTACAAGGTAAATACACCCGGCCAAGCTCTCCCTCCTGCCCCTGGTGGGGACAGGGCTCCGGCGGGGAGTGCCTGGCTGCTCTTTGCTCTCGGCAGGCTGACTGGTGCGTCTGGCCAGCGGCTCAGCTCATGAATTTCCTCTTCGTCCCGCCCAAGTACCGGGTAGTTTACATCAACGTCATCACGCTGGGCTGGGACACATACCTCTCCTACCTCAAACACAGGGTGAGCCCCGGCACCATGGTGCCACACAGCCGCCCGTGCCTTGCTGCTGCAGCCAGCCGGGCTCGTGCCAAATGTGCGTCGGTTCTCTTTTATTTTCTAGACTGGCAGCCCCCCAAGCGCCGAGCACGACTCACTGTGTGAGAACCAGAATGGTGCCGGGGTGTAAAGAGGCAGCTGCTCTTGGTGACTGCAATGTTTTCGGAGGCTCCTGCCCAAGGTGAGCCGTTTTCTGGGCATCGTGGTGGACGCAGCTCAAATCCACCCAACAGACGTGCTGGCTGGAGACCACCACAACCACCATCTGTGGCTCACTGCAGCCTGTGTGGCTCTTGCTGATTAACTCATCCGCTGATTGCAGGGATGGGTTTGGGTATTTTTAACAAAGCTCGTGGCACGGGCTAGCCTGTAAAGCAATTTCTTTTTATATTCTTCCACAGAGCCCATGCTGCTGGGGTGGGGAGGGGCTGCTGCAGCTCCACTTTGCCTTCAGTGCCCTGGGGAAGGTGCCCAGCGCATCCCTCACTACTGCAGCCAGGGTTTGGGGTTTTTTTCCCCCTTTTCCAGGTCAAGGCTGGCCCCTTGCTCCTCTCCAGCACCCTCCTCTGCTCTTTTGCAGCGCCAGCAACTTGGGTCCCTGCCTTGCTCCACTTTGGCTGCTCAGTGCAGCTCCTCAGCCCTTTCCCTCTTTCCCTGCTGCTTTTTTGTCTTCCAGCTGAAGGGAGAAGGCATTCAGTTCCCCTCCACCCTCCACCCCGCCCCCCACCCCCGCTGCCTCATCTCCCTTTCACTCCACCTTGCACCCACCTCCCCGGTGCCACACGTGGGCTTGGCTGGGCTGGGCCGCAGCCACCCAATTTTTTATAAAAATAGCGGTGCAATTGCTGCCGCCCGCTCACCAGCAGGTTTGACAGCAGCAGAGTCACCACGGAGGCGGCTGGGGGTTTTTAAGGCAAAGTTTTTGCAGGATTTGGATCACAGCTCCCTTCTCATTCCAGCCCCACACCTCCCCCCCCAGCCAAGCTGGACGCTCACTCCGTAACCTGGGAACTTATTTATTTCCAGCATCGATGAAAATTACCTAAAACATGGGTGTGTTTTTTTCTAACACTTAAAGCTGTGCCTTATTTAAAGCTCTGTCCTCATCCCTCCTGCCACCCACCCCCGGGGGGACTGCCAGCCCTCCCACTGCTGCAAGCTGAGCCACGGCAGGAGCCATTTGGTGAATGCTAATTAAGAAACCAGATCATTTCTGCTTTTCTCCGGCAACGAGCTCAACAGCACAGGGCCGAAGAGAGCCCAGGTTATCAACACCGAGCAGAGGGCCCATCCCGCTGCCCCCCTCGCTGCCCACAATGACCCCGAGGAACCAGTGATCTGCATTGATTTATTTCTTCACAACATTTCTTTAATACAGTGATTTTTAGGAAATTGTACTCTTTTGACACTTTTGACATTTGTACAGTACAGTGTAACTCTTCCATAAGTAAACTTCACAAAAAAAATAGGAAAGGGGAGGGGGGGAAAATGGTATCACGGTCAGGGAGGGGGGAAATTCTGTAAAATAAAGACACAGTGCTCCAAGAAAAATAAATAGAGGGCAGGAAGAGCCCTGGGTCCGTCATCACTACGGGAATATCCACTTATTCACAGTCTCCACAGAAGCACAGTACTACAGGAACACATGAGGAGCTGAAGGCCCTGCAGCAAATTAGTGATGCTCCTCCGAGCCCCGCTCGCTGCCCCCCCCACCCCCCCAGCCACGAGCCAAAACCAGGGGCTCTGCAAAGGTCCCCATCCCCAAACCAGGGCTAATTTGCTGCAGCTTGCCTGGCCGGCCTCGCTCATGGGGTTGGTTGGGGGGTTTTTTTTGTTTTTTGTTTTTTTTTTTTTAATCTTTAAATAAGAGATTTTTTTTAAAGTGATATTCACAAGCAAGGTTATCACACTGGGGGCGGGGGGGGGCAGGGAATAAGATAAATGCACCAACACGGCCACAGCACAGCAGGTCACGCACACAGCGTCACTTCCTACACCTATTTACAAGGAATTATTCTTATGTACAAGGAGGAAGACGGCGGGAGCATAAATTAGCATCTATTTATACAAATAAACAAGAGTTAGGAAATATCCATCCATCTGCGGTGGGGGGGGGCGGGGAGGACAGGGGAAGCCAGATGCAAAGAGCCCCCGGGAGCTCTCTGGGCAGGCAGGAGCTCCACCAGGCCAGGGAGGGGGGGACACAGGGAGCCCCAGCAGGGTGTGAGGTGAGGTTTTGGGGTGTCTCTGCAGCCCCCACACCCCCCCCGCCCCATCCCCAGGCAGGGGGCCCGTCCCTGCTCCCTGGGGAGGGACTGGACTGGGGACAATGGGAGCTGGCAGTGGTGAGCAGAGAAAATAATATTTCTCAGAGAAGGGGGTTCATGGAGCGATTAAAAGCAGAACGGAGGGGGTTTCCTACCAGCCCAGGCTTAAAAATAAATTAAGGGGGGGGTGGGGGCACAGCCTAACTGAATGGGGGGGGGGGGGCTCCTAGAGGGGCCGCAGCCCTTTTGGAGGCATCAGCAGCAAAAGCCCCCGCGGGACCCCCCAAGAACAGAGGCTCGGGGGGGCGGCAGGGGGGTGCACTGACCGATTTTTTTGGGGGGGGGAGAGCGGGAAGCTGGCCCTAGCAGGCACAGTCCTGGTGCGGGGGGGCCTGCTGGTCTGTGAGCTGGGGGCCCTGCTTGGCGCCAGTGACCGCCGGGTCAGCCGTGTCCAGCGACTCTGACATCTTCTCGCAGATGATGTCCACCAGCCGCTCGAAGGTCTGCTTGACATTGATGTTGTCCTTGGCGCTGGCCTCAAAAAACTCAAAACCTGGAGGTGTCGGGGCGGGGGGAACACGGACACAAGGAGGCAGGGGGGACACACACACGACATCAGGGCTGCAAACCCCCACCCCGCTGCAGGCAGCCCTGCACCCAGCTGCCCAGCATCGGAAACCTTTTCCAGCTCCTCCTCCCCTCGTTAAATATTGAAGGGCTGTGTGCACCGTATGCCCAGACCACCTGGCTGCAACCTGCCCCCGCACCCACCCGGGGACACCCAAATTTTCCCCCGCCCAGCACCCCTCGGCAGCTGGCAGCGGGTTTATGGGGCTGTAATAGAAACCACCATCACACCCTGGCGCTCACGGCTTAATTACACCTTATTTTTTTTTTTGTGAGCTGACAACTCACCGCCGCTATTGAAGCAGAAGAATTACAGCGAGGGAATTAAGCCCCTAATTAAATGATTTGTGGGAAGATGGCTGTGCCGGGGTGGCCCCCCCCCCTGCTCACCCAGGTGCTCGGCGAGCTGGCGGCCCTTCTCCGAGGAGACGACGCGCTCGTCCTCCATGTCACACTTGTTCCCCACCAGCAGGACCTGGGCATTGTCCCAGGAGTAGGTCTTGATCTGGGTGGACCTTCAGGGAAGGCAAAGAGGGAAATCGCACGGGGGGGCACAGCACAGCGCCAGGGGGACACCTGTGAAGGGGTGGGGGGGCACACAGTTGGAGGGGTCCCTGGAGCCCACCCAGGCGCTCACCAGTCCTGCACAGCGTTGAAGGACTCCTCGTTGGTGATGTCGTACATCAGGATGAAGCCCATGGCGCCACGGTAGTATGCGGTGGTGATGGTGCGGTACCGCTCCTGGCCAGCCGTGTCCTGGGGCAGGGGGAGAGCGGCACCGTCACCCCCGGGGACGTGGGGACCACCGTTGGCTTGCAGGGTCCAGCCACCCCTTGGGACAGCGGGGTCCCCGGGAACACGTCCCTCCCCACCAGCACCGCGCCCCCGGGGCGGGGCCCCCCGCTCCCCCCGGCAAACGGAGCAGCCCCACGCCAACCACCCCCTCCTCATGCCATGCCACCCCCGTGCCAGCACAGGGACTGGTGGCAACCCCCGGGGGGTCTCACCCAGATCTGCAGCTTGATGCGCTTGTCATTCCGGTAGATGGTCTTGACCTTGAAGTCGATGCCAACGGTGCTGACGAAGGCAGGCGTGAAGGAGTCGTCGGCGTACCGGAAGAGGAAGGAGGTTTTCCCCACGCTGCTGTTGCCGATGATCAGGATCTTGAACATGTAATCGAAGTTCTGGTCCGAGGATTCCTTCTGCCCATAGCGGGAGTCGGTAGCAGACGCCATCTGCAAGGCAGAGGAGAGGCCATGACGGGGACGGCATGGCAACAGCCGGGGCGGTGGTTGCAAACTCACGCGATGCCGGTCCCTGGCTGGCACTGGTGCCGCAGGCCAGAGCAGTTTCCCACGGCTGAGTCATATTTTGATTTGGGATGGGTGAGCAGCACCGAGGGCGAGGGGTGCTGCCATCAGCGGGGTCGCTCACCCCAGGACTGTCCCCAAAGAGCTTTGCTGGGCTGGCTCCCATCACCCCGCAATGCAGGAACCCCAAGAAGGTGCCCACAGCAAATGTGGGGTGCACAGCCCCTGGTGTTTGCTGTCACGGGGGGGGCAGTCCATGACCCTGGCAGGGGTGCAGCTGGTGGCCGGGGCACCGCAGCCTCTCCTGCATCTCCCCTGCAAAATGGCACCTGCAGCAGTGCCCCCGCACACCCTGCCCAGCCCGGCCACCGCTTGGGCAGGACAGCGGGGCGCTGCGGGGTGGGTGCTCTGCACTGGGGGGGGCAGTGCCGGGCAGGGGTGCACGAAGGTGAGGTGGGTGCTCGCCCAGGGCTACAGGGTGGAGTGTGGGGATGCTGGGCAGCGGGCGCTGCAGAGGGCAGGGTGCTCCTGGGGGTGCACAGGGTGCTGGGCAGTGTGTGTGTGCAGGGTGCTGGGGGGGGGTGCGCAGGGTGCTGGGGGGGGGATGGGGGGGGAGGGACGCACGCAGCGGCTGGGGGGGGGGAGGGGGGGGAGGGCGCGGGTGGGGGGGGGGAGGGGGAGGTGCGCAGGGGGCGGGGAGGGGGGGGGGGGGGGGGGCGGGGTGGGGGGGGGTGCAGGGGGCAGTGCAGGGCGCTGTGCTGCAGGGCGCTGCAGGGTGCTGCGGGGGTGGGGGGGGGGCGGGCAGTGCAGGGTGCCGCAGGGAGGGGGCTCAGCCCCAGCCCCCCGCCCCCGGCGCGGGGGGCCGGCCCGCCGTCCCCAGCCCCCCGGGCAGCGCCCGCCGCCCCTCCCTGCCCCCGGCGCGGTGCAGCCGCCGGTGCCGGTGCCCGGGGGGCGCGGGGGCGCGCGCTCACCTCCAGCCCGCGCTCGCGCCGCCGCCTCCTCCTGCAGCAACTGCAGCAGCGGCGCGCGCCGCCCCGGCGGTTGCAGAGCCCGGATGACGTCGCCGCGGGGGGGGGGGGGAGAGGGGGGGGCCGGGAGGGGCGAGGCGGGGCGCGGCATGGAAATGAGAGATGACGTCAGCGGACGGGCCCCGGGGGGCAGCGCTGATTGGCCCGCAGCGCGCTGTGATGGACGGCCGGCGGGGGCCACGCCGGGGGGGGCGGGGAGGGGTGGAGGAGACCGCCTCCCGGTGCGGTGGTGGGCGCCGCTCCCCCCCCCCCCCCGGCCGGGGGGGGCGGGGGCTGAACCACCCCTCCCCGGGGGGGGGCGCGGGACGGACCATTCCCGCTCGGTGGGGGGGAAGCCCTCACAGCCTCCCCTGTCACGACATGACCCCCTATCGCGACGGCCAGCGCGGCCCCCCTCGGCCTGCAGCCACCGCCAGCCTGACCCCCAACCCCGACAGGGCCACTTGGCCCTGAGTCGAGGCCCGGTGCTCCCAGTCCTCCCAGTCCCCCCCAGTGCCCGCCATGTCCTGCCCGGGCTCCTGTGTCCTCCCTCGCCCTGAGGCCAGCGGTGGGGATTAGGGGGAGGCAGCATATGGCGGCCCCGCGGGAGGGCGGCGGGGGCCCGGCCGGGGGCTCTGCAGGCCCCCGGGGCAGCGGCGCTACCCTGCCCGCCGGCCTTGCCCTCGCCTGGGCCTGCCCCTGCCCTGCCCGGACGCGGCAGGGCCGGCCTCCCGGGCCGCCCCCGCCGGGGGGGGGACGGAGCCGGACACCCCTGGCTCTCCAGGGCTCTGCTGGGAGCCCAGCAGCCGCGGGTGGGCACCATCCAGGCGGGCACTGGAGCCTGCCCAGCACCCGCAGCAGGGCCGCGGCCCAGAGCCCCCAGAGGCTGCACAGGCAGCCCGTCAGGGCCCAACCCGGGGGCAGGGATGGACACGGTGCTGCCCCCCACCTCCTCCGGGCACAGGCTCCACCGCCCGCCTTGGTGCATGGGTGCTGCAGCCCGTGAAAAGGGCTTTTCCAACAGCTCCTGCCCTGCTCCCAGCCCAGGGTCAGGGCCAGGTCCAAGTGCAGCGTGAGGCCATTGTTCAGCCTGGAGAAGAGGAGGCTGTGGGCAGAGCTGATTGCGGCCGTTCAGTACCTAAAGGGGGCCTATAGGAAAGATGGGGACAATCTTTTTAGTAGGGCCAGCTGGGACAGGACAAGGGGTAATGGCTTTAAACTAAACCAGGGTAGGTTTAGACTGGATCTAGGGCAGAAATTCTTTACACTGAGGGTGGTGAAACCCTGGCAGGGGTTGCCTAGAGAGGGGGTGGAGGCCCCATCCCTGGGAACATTCCAGGCCAGGTTGGACGGGGCTGTGAGCAACCTGATGTGGTTCAAGGTGTCCCTGCTCCTGCAGGGGGGTTGGGCTGGGTGACCTCTGGGGGTCCCTTCCAACCCAAAACATTCTATGATTCTATGATTCAGGGAGCTCTGGGAACACGGGGACTCATCAGGTCCCTATCAACCTGCCGGCACGCAGCCCCTCGCCCTTCGAGGCAGGGATGGCACAGAGCCACCCGCCAGCCCATGCAGCACCCGGCACTCCTCACCACGCCCTGGGAACCGGCTGGGCTGGGGACAGAGCATCCGGCTCCCGTGGCCCCGCTGCCGATGGGGGAGCACGGGGCGGGCAGTGGGGGAGAGCTTGGTGGGGCCCTGCATGCCAGGGCAGTGCCACGGGTGGGGACATCTTTGCCGATATAAATCACCGTGGGGAGCAATGCGGAAGAGCGGGAGAACGGGCTCTGCGCCGCGCCAAGCCGGCGATTAAATATTTACCTTAGGCAGTTGTGTTTGCCAGTGATGGATCAAGGTTTCCAGGGAGGAGCTCGCTTTTGTTCAAACGCAGAGCAGGGCCCTCCCTGGTGCCCGCCAGGAGATGGGGCCACCAACCACGCCGGTCCCCTGGGGACACTGTCCTGACCAGCTCCCATGGCTCCCGTGGTAAAGAGGCACTTACAAGGCTCGCATTTGGGAGGGAACAAACCAGGTTTAATCTCTGGAAGGTGAAAGAAGAAACCAAAAGGACCCCAGGAGCTGCCCTGGCCCCTGTGGAAACCCGGGGGGGCAGGTCATGGCACTCGCCGGGGCCCAAAGTGCAAAGTACAAACGCAGCATTTCAAGTGCCGATCAGAGCCGAAACGCGCCTTGCTGCCGCAGGAACACATGTGAGTGCGCCTAGGTGAGGCTTGTATTAAAAAGTGAGCTACAAAAGGCTTTAAAAAGTGAACCTGTCCCCAAATAAATAAACCACTGAGTCGTGCCCTTGTCATGCCCCAGTGCCTGGGGCTGCACCGAGGTCCCTCGTGCTGGGGGCTGTCACCAGCGCCCTATGCCCACCCAGCCGTCCCGCCATGGGGCTGCTGTTGGGGGAGGGGCCAGCCAGAGAGATGCCAAAATGCTTTTGGCTGTGCCTGGCCCCGTGGAGGACATCTCCCTGGCACCCTGTGGGGGATGATGTCCCCAGGGCAGGGATGGGGCAGGAGCACGGCCTCCCCAAGCCCCATCTGAAGGGGACAGGGACCTGTCCCAGCAGCTGTAGATGGGAACACTGGGTGGGAGCAGGGGACAGCCGCTGGGCGAGGGTGAGCAGCATCCTCACACCCATTGAGACCTGCCCAGCTCCTGCACAGGGACACGCTTTGGGTCCCTCTGCATCCCAGCGGCCGCCCTGCTCCCTGCGGTGCCGGGGCTCTCCACTGCCAGGGAGCACTGGCCGGGGCAGTGCCCAGTCCCACGTCCCCACGGCAGCGAGGGGACCCACCCCCGGTGCTGCTACGTGCCCAGGGGCAGGAATGTGACGTTGCCCTCCGTGTCCAGGCACAGCCCCTGACTGCCCTCAGGCCCCGGCACCGAGCGTCCGCCACCACCACTATCCTTCGGCAGCGTCCCCTCCAGCGCCCGCCGGTTGTCCACGTCCCTGGGGCGGGTGACAGGCGAGTCCCGCTCCTGGGGGCCGGGTGACGGGTGCTCGGTGTCAGCCAACTCTGAGTCGTCTGTGGCTGGTGTCTTGGAGCCACTGTTGTCCTCGTCCAAGGGGCTCTCGGCCCCCTCTGGCTCTGTGTCTGACTCACCCTCCTCCTCCTCCTCCAGGGTCAGCTCAAACTGGAACTTGTCAGTGGCAGCAGGGGACACCCCGGGTCCCTCAGGCGGTGGGGATGGGCTGCGTGGGATCATGCTCTGGTACCATTCCCGGTTGTCCTCCAGTGTGTCCAGGATCTCCTGGGCATCGGGGTGCACCAGGTCGGCCCATGTCTCCCACAGTGGGTGGGCGATGAAGTCGATGAAGCCCACCTGGAGGAAGGCAGAGCTGAGCCCCCAGCCCATCCCTGTGGCCCCCCCACCCTGCTCCCACAACGCCGCCCCACCTGGGACTTCTCCACGGAGGCAGTGTGCTTGTCACACATGGGGCTGATCTCCATCCCCTTCTCCCGCTCCCGGTCGCCTTGGCGGAAGAACTCCACCATGATGCGGTCAGTCCATTGCCGGTACAGCTCCAGCGGCTTCGTGGGGTTGCTGAGGTCGGCGCAGTGCACCATGTTCTGCAGGACCTGCGGACGCAGCCACGACATCGCTTACCCAAAGTCCTTTGTCCCTCAGGGCCACCACCCCTGTGCCAGGAACCCCCTTGGCCATGGCCAACTGGTGCTGGGAGGGGTGGTGGCACCAAACAGGACATGCCGGCAGCCACGGCCAGAGCCAAGACCAATGCCTGCAATGTCAGGAAGCTTTCTCCACCCGTGTCCTCGCGCCCACCTGGATCCGGTCGGAGTAGTTGTCCAGCAGCAGCACTCCCAGGCTGGTCACCTTCTTGGTCTCCACCATGGTTTTCAAATCCGCCAGCAGATTCATGTGCTTGGACATGTCCGTGGCCAGCACCTGGGCAGGGCAAACCGGGAATGGGGCTCAGCCTGACCCCACCACAAAACCCCCCAGCCCAGACCCCGCACCCTGGGGTGGTTCAGGCCCCCCCCCATACCATGTCGATCACCATTTTGCGGAGAGACTGCCTCTGCTTCTTGCTCAGGTTTTGGAAGATGTCACAGTTCTCCTCCTGGAGAAGCTTGAAGCCCACAGCCAGGTGATGATTCTCCAGCACTGAGGCATCATTGTACATCAGCGCCAGCTCCGAGTCTGCAAGACGGCACCGGTCACCCTGGGGTGGCTCCTGTACACTGGGATACCCACCCACCCACCCCCTCAGCTCCATCCTAGCACCCCAACTCACTGGTGTTGATGAGGAACTGGTTGGAGACACCAGGGTGGTCAACATCATGGATGGCGCTGGCAAAGATGGCAGCCATGATCTCCAGGTCCGTGAAGACAGCCTAAGAATGGTGGGAAAAGGCATTGCAGATGTGTTATAGCCCCACCAGAGACACTTGGTGGCCTCAGTGACCTTGGGTGACGAGGGCTCACCTCCAGAGCGGGTGTGGAGAGGAGGACATGGGTGGACTGAGCCACATCAGCGGCATGGATGTTGTTGTGGTAGGCCACGTTGGCATGGTAGTGATCCTCCAGCGTCAGCATGTAGGTGATGAAGGTGTTGACGGGGATGCGGAAGGTCTTCATCAGGTCACGCTCCTGCAGGGAGGCAGGAGGTGGCTTGTCCCCATCCGGGCATGGGGATGGGGATGTCCCCTTGGGATGCTCACCTGGAAAATGCTGTACATGATGACCGTCAGCGGGTGGTTGCCCGAGTACTCAGCGACTTTAAAGACGTTGAGGCCCCACTTGTTGGTGTCCTCCAGCTCCTGGGGACCAGAGGGACAGAGGTCCATGCGGGGCCAATGCCAGGGACCCCATGGCCAGCCGGGTCACCTGTGTTGGGGCCCACCTTGGCCAGCAGGCCCTCCTGGTCCGTCCGCACCCCGAAGCGGGGGATGCCGGCAGCGGCAAGGCTGGAGCTGTGCGTGAGCTTCCTGACGCCGCTGATCTGGGACATGGGACGCTTCCTCCGCTCCTTCTCCTTGTCCTTGGCCAGCGCCGAGGGGATCTCCACCTCATGCTGCTTGTCTGGGTCGGCACGGGGGGCCGTGAGCAGGGGGGGAGCCCAATCCCCCCCCTCGCTCCCCGCACCCTCCTGGTCATGCCGATGGGGATGCCCAGCGCTTTCCCTCACCCCCCTGCACGGGACAACCCACCTGCTCTGGGGCCCAGACCCTGCCCTGGACACCCCTCTAACAGCCCCTGTGCGCCAGTGTGCACCAGTATACACCAGGATGCACCAGCACTCCCAGACAGGACAAAGGCTGTGGCACCCCCAAGGCAGCAAATCCCACGGGGACACCTGGGAAAGCCCCCCCCCCAACCCCGCCCCGCTCCTCCCATTTCATTTCTTTGCAAGAAGCTAGCAGGACCGGCCGCTGGCACCGTCCCCGCCGCCACGAGGTGCCGCAGGATTCGTGCCCAGGTCCCTGTGGGCGCAAAGCCCACCCTGCTGCAGGCAGAGAGGAGACACCAGGCAGTGTCCCCGGGGCGGGGGGGGGGTGTCCTCACCCAGGAAGGTGCTGGAGATGTACTCGGAGACCTGGTTCCCCGAGCGGCTGGTCTCGAGAGGTGCTCAGCTCCCGGTTCAGCATCCTTTTGAACTGCGGGCAGCGGGCAGGGCTCAGCGCTGCGCAGGGCAGGCAGGACCCCTGGCTGCCCATCCCGGGAAGCTCTGTGGTGCTGGGAGCTCCGTGCCCCCCAGGGTAACAGAGGGCTCCATGCCAGGGACCCTTACCTTGTTGGAGGCCATCTCGCTGACCGAGTGCCTGGTCTGCAGCGTCTCCAGCTGGTCCAGGCACCAGTCCAGCTCCTCCAGGTCTCCCGCGGAGCTTCTGGTGGGCATCCGGGGGCCCGCTGGCTTGGCAAGGGACCTGCCAATGGCATGGCGACGCGGCACAGGGGCACACGCGGAGTCCCGGCCACAGTGCCCTGAGCCCCGGCAGGTGGCTGTGCCACACTGAGCCTGGGGGCTCACCAGCTTGGCTGCTCACATCGCCCCTCGAGCAGGGCAGCCAGGTGCACGGGGGGATGCAGGTGACCAGCCGGGGCCAGGGGCCGGGGTCAAGCATCCCTGGGCAGCGGGCCTCAGCCCCAGCACGCCGTCCCCCTCGCACGGCAGCCCCGGCACGCAGTGTGCCACACCGTCCCCATGGGGTGACAGCCAGCCCTGGGGCAGCGGGGCTCCCACGGGGCCCCGCTCGCCGCCGGGGTTTTATTAATGGAAGGTTTGACGTCAATGGGAGCCTTTCCACCGCCGCTGCGGCGCGAAGGGCAGCCAGGCGGGAGGAGCTGCCGAAAACCAGACATGGATCCCAAAGGGCAAAGCCGCAGCTCTGCCCCAGCCAGGGTAGGGGGGCCTTGTTGCACCTCCCCAAAGCCCAGCAGAACCCATCCCAGGGGACACAGCAACAGCCAGCTCGCCCCAAAAGCATCCCCCCCACCCCATCTTCCCCTCCTGGCACTCACCAGCAAGGCTGGCCTTGCTCCCGGAGGGCAGGCTGCTGCTCGACGCTCGCCTGAAAAACATGGGGGGCTGAGCGGCTGGGACCCCCAGGGCAGTGCCCCCCCCTTTGCTGTGGGTTGGAGGCCCCCATGCAGGCGAGACCCTCGCCCTCCCCATCCCACATCCGACTCACTTGATGCCCGCGCGGTCCTGGAGGTGGGTCAGGTTGCTCCGGATGGTGCGGAGGCTGGCCAGGACCTGGGGTGCGAGAGGGGGCTGGGGCCAGGCAGACCCCCCTGGGACACCCACCCCAGCTCTGGGTGCAGGTCCGTGTCCCCTCCTCACCAGGGCACGGGGACAGCACCCACCTGGGCAAACGGCGTGACAATCATGTCTTCTCCATGCCTGTGGGAGCAAAGGGAGCGTGAGCCTCAGGGAGGGGACCGAGGGTCCCAGGGGACTCGGGGTGGGGACACTCACAGGTCGCTGGCAATGGAGGAGTTGCGGGACATGGCTTTTGGGGACAGGTCGTAGTCACTGTCAGAGCGATAGAGGAAGGACTCGCGGCGCTGGCCATGGGGGAAGGTGCCTTGCAGGACCAGCCCTGCACCCGGGCTGGCCTGGGGGTCCAGCGTGCCTCGGCCTGGGGGGCCATTCTCCAGGTCAAAGCTGTGAGGGGAGAGGGGACAAGGCTGGTACAGGGCGGGTGGCCCCGAGACCTCAGCCCATGGGTTCAGGGGCACAGCCCAAGGGAGGCTCTCTGTGCCACCATCAGTCCAGCATGCCCTGGCTCGCTGGCCCCTGTGGTGACACCGGCCACCACCCAGCCTGGCCCCACTGGCTCCTTCACCCCAATGCTGAGAATGGGCACAACTCAGTGCACGTGGATCCCCTCAGCACTCCGCCAGCAGAGCGAGGGCCAGGACTAGGGACACCAGCTAGCAAAGGCAGGTTGTCCCATGTTACCCAGGTGGGACAGGACCCCCTGCCCTAAAGTCCCCGGCTCCAAAGACGCCAGGTAGTGCTGGCTCCTGCACGCCCTGTCCCTGTCCCCATCCCCATGGTCCCCAATTGCCCCAAGTCCTCGAAAGCCCCAAAGTGTCCGTTAGCCCTGGCTTGGGGCACCATGTCCCATGGCGGGGAGGCTGTGTCCCAGCCACATGGAGCCAGGGGACACTGAAGGACAGAAACCACCAGGGAAGCCAAGCCCTGGTCCTGGGGGACATGCTGGTGGTGGCCTGGGGACACCCCAACCAGAGCCACCTGGCAGTTGTGCAGGTCCATGAGGGGACAGGGGACATGGGGACAGGAACAGTGACCCTGTGGTGTCCCCATGGTGGCCATGGCTGCCTCACCCCCCTCCTGCTTCACTGGCCCCAGGGTCATGGGAAACGCTGCGCACGGGGATGCGGCAAGGGTGACCCAGCTCCTGTCCTCTCTCACAGCCACCGCCACCGCCACCGCAGGAATGAGCCACCCCAGAGCACTGGGTGAACTGGGAAAGCATGGGTGCTACTGGGGCCACCGCCCCCCGGGGCCGCCCGGCCCTGGCCGTCCCCGGCAGCGGCAGTGCTGGCCAGGCACCGGTCATGCCGTCCCGCAGCCCCTTGTTTTCCTGCCTCTGCTTCACGTCCCCAATGGTACCAGGGACACAAAGCTGCATTGTGGCTCCGCCGGCCCCGCGGGTGATGCCCGCGTCTGTTCCCAGCCCTGTGCCACCACCTCTGACCCCGCTGCCACCCCAGGGGACAGCCCCAATCCCCCGGGGCGGGCAGGGGGGACACGAGCCCCTGCTGTGGGGCTGGTGCCGAATTAAAGCCCCTCGTTTCAGTGACAGGCTGTCGGCATTAATAACCGCTGAGCGGTGCCGGATGGCAGGGGGGGCTGGGGGCCGCTATAAATAGATGCTGTTGCTGCTGAGGAGGGATCTGGTGATCCCCACAGCACCCGCGCAGGTGGGGCCAGCACTCACCGGCACCCCGGGGTGTGGGCAGGGGGGCACCCCAAAACAAACCCTACATAGCTCCAATGGCAGGGGGGCAGCGAGGTGCCTGGCTGTGCCACAGTGGGTGGTTTGGTGCCTTGCCTTTGGTGCTGGGAAAAGCCCCTCTCTCCTCCCTGCCATAGCCCCCCCGCCGTGGGGCAGACACCCTTTGCTGGTACCCTGCTTGGCCATCGCTGCAATGAACACATCCATGCTCAGCCACGCTCAGGCACACTCAGCCAGCGTCTCCCCCATCGTGCTCAACCCCCGGCTGTGTGGTGACCCCCGCTGTCCCCTGCTCAACCCCCACATCCCTGTGGCCCCACAGCCCTGGGGATGTGCCGCAGCATTGGGGGTCCACACTGACCCTGTCCAAGCAGTGCAGCCCAGTGCCTATTCCCACCCGCCCGGGGCTGAGCGCGGCCCCTCGCCGGGGACCCACCAGCGTCCCCCCCCTTACCAGAGGGGATGTGCCACGGTGAAGCGCCGCTGCAGGCGGATGCTCTGGTTCATCATGAGTTTCCTGAAGAGGATGGGGGAATTGCGGGGGGAATTGCGGGGGGACGCTGCTGGCGAAGCCCCCGGTGAGCGGTGCGCGGTGGGCAGCATGACACAGCTCAGGGACCCCCGGCACGGTGGCAGCGGTGATGGCGAGGCCACACTGCCCGCCGGTGCAGAGCAGGAAGCGCACGGCTGTCCCAGCCGCAGCCTCGGCGGCCACGGGAAACTTTCCATCCCCCTCCCGCCCGCGCCTGGGAAATTAAACAACTGTCTGGCTCTGGCAGCCGGGACATGGAACGGGTCCCCCACGGCTGCGCTGGTCCGGTGTGCACCCGGCTGCCCGGGCATGTGGCCCCTTGCTGGCCCTGTGCCACCAGCCACGCTGCTGTCCCCGAGGCAGCAGCTGCTCCTGCAAGGACAGGGGTGCTCTGCCCGGACACACAGCAAAATGCCATGCTGAGCCCTGAGTGGCCATGAGGTACAGAGCGGCCATGCTGCAGTGCCACCGAGGGACATGGCTGAGCCTGGCGCATCCCAGAGACATGGTGTGGGCATGCCATGGTGCCACCAAGGGACCCAGCCAAACCGGTCCTGGACATGCAGCCCGGCCGGGGTGAAGCATCCTGGACATGCAGTGTGGCCATGCCACGGCCCCAAGTGACATGTCTGAGCCTGGAGCAACCCGGACACACAGTGTGGCTGTGCCATGGTGCCACAGAGGGACCTGTGAAAGCCAAACTTGCCCCAGGGCTCACATCATGCCCCCAGCCTCTCCTCGTGCCTGGCATGGGGCTGTGCCCACTGGGGACAAGGAGCAGGATGAGGCCCAGCTGGTGGCAGTGACATCTGTGGGGGAGCCGCTGGCCCAGCTGTGGAGAAGGGGGGGTCCTGGTGGAAGGGTCTCCCCTCACTTCCAAGAGACCGCAAGCACAATCATGGGGACATCAGGGCAGGGGGACACTGGGACAGAGGAACATCAGGGGATATTGGGGTGGGGGCAGAGCCACCCCCCCGGCTGCCTGGCAGCCAGCAGCCCCTGGGACAGCTGGACTGGCCGCAGGACATCCAGTCCCCATCCCCAGGACAGCCAGTCCTGTCCCCTCCCAGGCTGCGGCTGTCCCCACCGGACACGTGTCTGTGCAGGGGGTGGATGGCAAGTGACACCGGAGCCAGGTCCCTCGGCCGTGCCAGTCCCATGCTGTCCCCGAGCTGGGGACAGGCACGGGGGGGAGGGAGGGGGGGGAGTGGGCGGAGAATGGCCCAAAAATAACCCTGCAGGAGCCGGGGCTGAGCCACAGCGGGAAGGACCGGGGTCACCTCCGGGCAGGGCCAGGCCAGCCCTGCGGTGGCACCCGGTGGGGACAGGGGATGAGGACACGGGGGGGTGCGGGGGATGGGGACAGGGGGGGACAGGGATGGGGACAGGGGAGGGGACAGGGGTTGCGGACAGGGGGATGGGGACAGGGGGATGGAGACAGCAGGTGGCAGGGACAGACAGTGATCGGGACGGACAACCCGGGGCTGGAGCGGCAGGGACGGTGACAGAAGGGTCCGTCCCAAGGCCAGCGGTGCCGCAGCGGCCTCTGGCACAAGATTCTCTCCCGGTGCCGGTGCCGGTGCCCCGGGGCCACTCCCCGGGGCCGCTGTCCGCCCGCCGGTGCTGAAACCGAGAGCAGCACCGACGGCAGCGCCCTGCCCGGTAGCTCCATCCCGATGCCACCGGGACGAGCCCCCCGACACACCCCAGACCCCCCGTTTCGCTCTTACCGGGGGGGCTCGGACTCGTCGCCGCTGCTGGGGCCGCTCTCCTCGATGGTGAAAACCACCCGGGCGGCCTCGGGCTCGGGGCCCCGGGCCGCCTCCGCCAACCGGCAGCCCAGCGGCGGCAGCAACGGGCTCCCGGAGAAACGCCGGCGGACGGCGCCCACCGCCGCTCCCGTTCCCGGTCCCGACGGGGCGACTTCGGCCGCGTCGCGGGAACGCTGCCGGGAAGCGGGGTGGCGGTGAGGGGCGCGGGTCCCGGCACCTGGGCAACTCTGCCGGGTGCCGCTCCCGGGCGCTGCCCGGTGTCCGTGTCCCCCCCCCCGCGCCGTACGGGGGTCCCTCCCTCGGGCCCCCCCCCCCCCCCGGTCACCGGGCGCCGGTAGCGCGCGGGCGCCCCCTGCCGGGCACGGTGCCGCGCTGCACCCCGGGGGAACCGGCGGGGGGGGGGCACGGGCCAAAGGCACAGCCGGTGCCCCGGGAGCGGCTCGGCCCGCAGCGCATGGGGCCGCCGGGACATCACCCCCGGCCCCCCCGCGCCGCCGCTACCGGAGGGGACAGCTCCCCCTCCCCCGGGACCCCGCCGGAAAAAAACCCTGAGCTGGCGCGCAATTACGGAGAGGTGAATAATAATTAACCGCCCATTAAGGGGATAATTAACTCCCGGTTATTGCTGCCCGGGGGCCCCGGCGCTGGGAAGCTCGTACCGGGGACGGGGACACCCCCTCCCCGGGGACACCCCCTCGCCCCCCCGGTGCCCCCTGGTACCGGTGCCGGTCTCGGTCTCGGTCTCAGTCTCAGTCTCACCTCTGCGCCGAGGAAGGGCAGCGCCGTCCGGCTCCGTCGCATCACTGTCCCTGCGGGGGGGAGCTCCGGGAGCCGCGGCCGGGGGGGCTCGGTGGCGGGGAACACCCCCCACACCCCCCGGGCCGGGGCCGCCCAGGGGCCGGAACACACAGGTTCCTCCCGGCTGTGATTTATGGGCGCCAGATCTTGGCCCCCGCCCGGGTTTCAGGGCCCCGCACGGCCCCCCCGCGGCCCCCCCCCTCCCCGGTGCCCCCCAGGGCTGGACGAGGACCAGCCACCTGGGGGATGTGGGATGAGGCCACGGGGGGCCCCCCGCCCCCAGCACCCACTGACCTGTGAACCCCCCGGCACCACGTTAATGATCAACCACAAGCACCCGGTACCCCCTGTCCCTAGGGAACTGGGGTGCACCGGGGGTGGCTCAGCTGATTGTGCCTGCAGAGCCCCCCAGTTCCCTGGGGATGAACCCTCCAGGCCCAGCCAGCACCAGGAGCAGCCTCAGCCCAAGGCTGGGGGATGCTGAACCCCATCACAGGCGCTGCTGCCAGCCCCCCACCCTTGCCCGCAGCCCCTTACCGGCACGCGGTCCTCGCGGTGTGCTGCGGTGCTCGCAGCGTGCCACGGCCCCGGCCGAGTGCAGCGGAGCAGAATGAAGGCGATGTGCGTGCCTGGCCGCGCGCTCCCTCCCATCCCACCCTGCCGGGGGGGGCTACGCAGCCCCCACCACCCTGCACACTCCCGCATCCACCCTGCCCAGCCTGGGAGCACCTTGGGGCCTCCAGCCTGGTGTGGGGGACCCCGAAAGTGGTCGGGGCCTCCCCCAGGACTGGGGGTTTTCCCTGGGCAGGGTGCAGAGCACACGGCAGACGGGAAACCAGAGCCAAGGCAGCAGCTTCTTTATTCAGCAGCAAGGGCAGTCTGGGGGGGTGTGGCAGGGGG
>CM067101.1:0-41614 GCA_034008185.1 Gorsachius magnificus | reverse complement strand
AGCCACTTCAGACAACTGGAAGTCCAAAGATCACAACAGAAGGCTAAAGGAGGAGAAAGAGAGTGGCAAAACCAAGCAGAAAAGGGCCCGAGGGGTTGGCTGGCGAGAGCAGAAAGCCTGAAAAACAAAGTCTGGAAATCCAAGTCAGCAGCAAGCGATCAGCAAGGAGGAAGAGCGCGGCTGAGCCACTCGGCCACTGCCTGCCCCTGCCTTGGCCGCAGCAGCATGCAGGACGCCAGCTCAGCTCTCCGCAGTGCTGGAGGCAAGGTGCTGCTGGGGCACGGCAAAGGCGAGGAGGGGGAGGGACCGGCCCAGAGCCCCGCAGCAGAGCCAGCAAGCTTTCCCAGAGCCCCGGGCGCTGGGCTGGTACCTGCCCGTACCCCAGGCTGATGGGGAACAGCTGCTGGTCCAGGGATACAAACCCTGTCTTAATTGAGAGTGTATTGGGTCGAGTAGCATAGGGATGTGCTACATACCCAATTGGTATGTAGAAAGAGGTTGATAACACACCAATGTTTTGGCTACTGCTGAGCAGTGCTTGAACAGCATCAAGGCTGTTATTCCAATATTCCCCCCTGCTCCCCAACAGTGGGCTGGAAGGGGGCAAGATCTTGGGAGGGGACGTAGCCAAGATACCTGACCCAAACCAACCAAAGGGATATTCCATACCATGTGATGTCAGCTTAGATATAAAAACTAAGGGAAAAGGAAGAGGAGGGGGGACATTCGTCTTTTGCGACGTTTTGTCTTTGGGAAGGAACAACTATGTGTACTGATGTGGAGGAATGGCTACAGAACAAAGGACATGGTCCAATTATGAGCGATCCAGTCCTTGAAGCAGATGAGACCATGATCTCTCCCTAATGAGCAAGGAAAGGAAAAGTAGCAGCCTGGTAAACAAGATAAGAGAAACTGGGCTCAGAAAGACAGAATATCTCGCTGTGCTGGACAAGGGTTTCACACCAATTGTGTGAAGCCTCCTGGCATGTAAAGAGAGATTGTAAGCCAATCATATAGCTGTTGCTAGCGTGTGTTCTTTTTGCCTGTCTATATATACTCTGTAAAAACTTGAATAAAGGGAGAACGACCATACTCATATTGAGATTCATCGTTACTTGGGGTCCGTCTCTCACTCCGACATACTTCCCGGGAAGTGGCTGGACATCGCCTGCTAAGAAGTAGAGAATAAGATCTTGTTTTCTTTCCTTTTGCTACCATGCGTGGCCTTTGCTTTTGCTTTTTTTTTTTTCTTTATTAAACTGACTTTACCTTGCCCCACGAGCCCCTTGATTTACTTTTCTCTCCTCTGTCTGGTTAGAGCAGCTTTGGTGGGCCCCTGGCATCCAGCCAGCGTCAAACCACCACAGAGAGGCACAAGGCATGTGATTGCTTCTGGCAGTTTGTTGACGTGGCTGTAAAAGAAGAGACCAAGGGCAGCAGGGATGCCCCGATGCCGGGACTGGAAGGAAAGCCTTGGTGATGCACCACTGGGGAGGGATGCACTCTCGGGGTGCAGTGCTGCATTCACTGTCGTTGATGGGGGAGCACCAGGGCACTGGAAAAGGGTCTTACAAATGGAGAGGCAAGTGGCTCTTGCAGGGGCAGCTACACCCCCCTGCAGTGGGGAGGCTCCTCCTGAGCCCCAGGGGATGCAGGGCCATGCAAGCATTAGGGAACACAGACCAAATTTATAAGAGTCCTTGACTTGAATGGGAGACAGGCGGGTGGGAGGGGAGCTGGAGGGGATACAGCCAGTCTGATGGCTTGCCGCCAGCACCCCCCCAGGGCTCTCCCCAAGCAATGCCGGGACACCCCCAGGACAGAGATTGCCCCAAAAACACGGGCACCGTGGAGCGAGGCCAGCGGAGACCCCAGCATGGGCACAGGGTGCGGGCTCTCCGTGGCCTGGAGCAGAGGGAGTTCAGGGGGCTCTCCAGCTCTGCCTGCCAGCATGGGCCTTGCCTGCACCCGTCTTTCTCCCGAGATGGACCAGGCACAGGCGAGCACTGGCAGAAAATTGTCATCTTTTATTGGCCTAGGGAAACATTGACGGCTGAGTGGAGGCTGGCAGCAGGATGTCCTCATGGCAGCGGAATGCCTGGGGTGCCTTCCATGCACCCATCCCTCACATGCATCCCCGTGCCACTCCCTTAGAAGTTCAGGGCTCAGGGCTGGCCGCCATCTCCGGTGACCTGCCCGACGCCGGCAGCAGGGCTCTACTGCTCTGGCTGTCCCGCGATGCAGGAGCAGCGGAAAGCCCTGTGCAGGGCCCTGAGCGCCCTCCTGAAGAGGGAAGGCTGTCGCCGTCCAGCCGGGGTGTGCGTGAGGGCAGCGATGCCTGTGGGGGAAGGAGAGCTGTAGGCGAGGGGCTGGGTGGGTGACGGGCAAGCTCCTGCCTGCCCCCCACCACCGAGGGCTTTTCCCAGGGAGGGGTGGCCAGGGCACGGCCAGCCCCTGTGCACGCAGTGCTGCCAGCCTGGCCTGGGTGCTTCTTGCTGGGATCACCGGGATAGGCCTGCCCTCGTTGGGGCAGCACTTGGCCTGGGGACATACCTGGGTCATCCTCAGGCACGGCCCTGCAGCTGGAGGAGGGCTGCGCGCCGCCTCTGGCTGTGCCGGCCTCTCCCCAAGGCTCTCCAGCCAAGGCAGACTCGGTGTCCTGCGGTGCTGCGGGCTGCCGCCACCGCACCCATGCTTTGTTCCAGCTCCCACTGTTCCACCGGCTGCTGGCCGGGTCCCTGGATGGCAGCCACAGCCTTGCCCAGCACCTCTCTCACGATGCGCTGGTCTGTGTCCTGCAGCGCCACCTCGCAGGCTGTGGGGCTGTGCGGGGCAGGGACCTGGCTCTCCACCTGTGCTGCCGTGGCCTGCTGGCCAAAGAGAGGAGACGCTGGTGCCTCTGCCTCCTCTTGTGCCGCGGGAGGAGAGGCTGTGGTGGCCCTCTTCCTCACAAGCTCCATCCAGGCAGAAGCTGCCGTCCCAGCTCCGTGGACCCGCTGGGGCAGGAGCCGTGCTCTGCACATCACCGGCCCCCTGCCGCCTCTGTGCCCATGCTGCTGGGCCAGCTGGGCCCCTCCTGGGCACCAGCGTGGGGGTCCTGGAAGAGCTCTGGGACCAAGGGGTTGATCCAGATGTTGTGGGTGGTGAGGTCTTCCCCTTGGGACAGCTCATGGTCGCTGTCGTCTTCCCACTGCTCGTCCTTGGCCAAGGCCCCTGGCTCCTCCTATAAATACATTCACAACAAAAGGAGGGTTAAGGACAATCTCCATCCTTTACTGCATGCACGGGGGAAATGGAGTGACAAAGGATGATGAGGAGGCTGAGGTACTGAATGCCTTCTTTGCCTCACTCTTTAATTCTAAAACCAATTGTTAAGGGTACCCAGCCTGCCGAGCTGGAAAACAGGGAGCTAAATTCCAGCTGGTGGACGGCCACAAGCGGTGTCCCCCAGGGCTCAGCACTGGGGCCAGTTCTGGTTAATGCTGTTATCAATGAGCTGGTCAAGGGGATCGAGGGCACCCTCAGTCACTTTGCAGATGACACCAGTTTGGGCAGGAGGGGTGATCTGCTGGGGGGTAGGGAGGCTCTGCAGAGGGACCTGGCCAGGCTGGTCGATGGGCTGTGGCCATTTCTTCAAGGTTCAACAAGGCCAAGGCCAGGTCCTTCCCTGGGGTCACAACAACCCCACGCAACGCTACAGGCGTGGGGAAGAGTGGCTGGAAAGCTGCTTGGCGGAAAAGGACCTGGGATTGTTGGTCGACAGGCGGCTGAATATGAGCCAGCAGTGTGTCCAGGTGGCCAAGAGGGCCAACGGAATCCTGGCTTGTATCAGGAATGGTGTGGCGAGCAGGAGCAGGGCAGGGATCGTGCATCCAGAACATTGCTAGTAGTCAAGCCACTGAACAAGTCCTCTGTCCACCAGCGTGGTGTTTAATGACACCACCTAAAGGGACGTGACAAAAACAAAGTAGAAATGTGAACAAGCTGCAAGGCAAGAAGTGCCAGCAAGTTCCCAATCAACACGAAAACGTCTGCCTAATCAAAAGCTCTCAGCAGTGTTGAACGAACAGAATCATAGAATCATAGAATCACCTCGGTTGGAAAAGACCTTTAAGATCATTGAGTCCAACCTTTAACCTAACCCTGCCATCCCACCACTAAACCATGTCCCTAAGCACCTCATCTATCCTTCTCTTAAATACCTCTAGGGATGAGGACTCGACCACCTCCCTGGGCAGCCCATTCCAGAGCCTGACAACCCTCTCGGGGTTGTCTAGACTAAACCTGCCCTGGCGCAGCTTCAAACCATTCCCCCATGTCCTATCATCTGTTACCAGGGAGAAGAGACTGACCCCCACCTCACTACAGCCTCCTGTCAGGCAGTTGTAGAGGGCGATCAGGTCTCCCCTCAGCCTCCTCTTCTCCAGACTAAACAACCCCAGTTCCCTCAGCCGCTCCTCGTATGACTTGTGTTCCAGACCCCTCACCAGCTTGGTTGCTCTCCTCTGGACCTGTTCCAGCAACGCAACGTCTTTCTTGTAGTGAGGGGCCCAAAACTGAACACAGTATTCAAGGTGCGGCCTCACCAGCACTGAGTACAGGGGCACGATCACTTCCCTACTCCTGCTGGTCACACTGTTCCTGATACAGGCCAGGATGCCATTGGCCTTCTTGGCCACCTGGGCACACTGCTGGCTCATAGTCAGCCGGCTGTCAAGCAGTACCCCCAGGTCTTTTTCCACCAGGCAGCTTTCCATCCACTCTTCCCCAAGCCTGTAGCGCTGCATGGGGTTGTTGTGACCAAAGTGCAGGACCCAGCACTTGGCCTTGTTGAACCGCATACAGTTGGCCTCGGCCCATCGATCCAGCCTGTCCAGGTCTCTCTGCAGACCCCTCCTCCCCTCGAGCAGGTCAATACTCCCACCTGATTTGGTGTCGTCTGCAAATTTACTGAGGGCACACTCAATCCCCTCGTCCAGGTCATTGACAAAGATATTAAACAAGACCGGCCCTAGAACTGAGCCCTGGGGGACACCCCTTGTGCCCGGCCGCCAACTGGATTTAAATCCATTCACCACAACTCTCTGGGCTCGGCCATCCAGCCAGTTTTTAACCCAGTGAAGAGTACATCCATCTAGGCCATGAACCGCCAGCTTCTCCAGGAGAATGCTGTGGGAGACTGTGCCGAAGGCTTTGCTGAAGTCCAGGTAGACAACATCCACAGCCTTTCCCTCATCTACCACGCGGGTCACCTGGTCGTAGAAGGAAATCAGGTTGGTTAGGCAAGACCTGCCTTTCATGAACCCATGCTGGCTGGGCCTGATCCCCTGATTGTCCTCCATGTGCCTGGTGAGCACACTCAAGATGAACCTCTCCATCATCTTCCACGGTACTGAGGTCAGGCTGACAGGTCTGTAGTTCCCCGGATCTTCCTTCCGTCCCTTCTTGAAGACAGGCGTCACATTTGCCAACCTCCAGTCATCTGGGACCTCCCTGTTCTCCAGGACTGCTGATCAATGATAGAGAGTGGCTTGGCAAGCTCCTCTGCCAGCTCCTTCAGCACTCTTGGGTGGATCCCATCCGGCCCCATAGACTTGTGGATGTCCAGGTGGCATAGCAGGTCAAAGACTGCTTCCTCCTGGATTATGGGGGGTTTATTCCACTCACTGTCCCCATCTTCCAGCTCGGGAGGCTGGGTACCCTGCGGATAACTCGTCGGGCCATTAAAGACCGAGGCAAAGAAGGCGTTGAGTATCTCAGCCTTTTCCTCGTCTTTAGTGGCAATGTTCCCCCTTGCATCCACTAGAGGATGTCAACATCCTCACCTCATCTCCCATGATGTTCCACAGCTGTACCAGTGGCAGACTTGTTGCGCTGTCGTAATTTGTGACCTGGAAACACAGACAACCATCAGTGTGCAGCAGTTCTGCTGTCAGCCGTGCGGGATGCAAGGCCAGCATCACTCCCTGTGCAGCAGTTACTCAAACTGATGGGTAGGCCAGAGGAACTGGAGCTGCTGCCACCAGGCAGCTGGGACACCCTGCTGGCCAGTTCGCTCCCACTGTTCACATCCGTGCCCTTGCTAGAATTAGCACTGATGCACTGGAGCACTGCAGTCAGGCAGAGGAAGCGAGGAGACGGAGTGTCACAAATGCTATCCCCTTCCTGCTCCTCCCAATTAATGTCCCCACGTGGAGAGCTACAGCCACGATTGGAAGCGCTTCAAAAGAGGTAAGCGCCTCCTCCCAGGGAGCAGGCACGGCATGCAGAAGCCTCTGGGACACAGCCAGAAGCCTTCCTCCTCCCTCTGGCCAGCCAGAGGTCAGGGTTGCAAAGGCAGCGGAGACTGGAAAAGCGGTGCAGACCCAGGTGGATGCTTGATCCGCTGGACAAGGGGCCACTTTGTGCTCTGCACACCCGCCCAGGTGCCCTCCCTCCCTGCCTGCATCAGGAACCAGAGGGAATGCTCCTCCCTTCCCAGCCACACAGCCCTGAGCAGTGCCCATGCTGCACAAGGAAGTTCTTGGTGCCCAGATTTCTCCACAAGAGCCCTGCCCAGCAGCCGGGCTTACAGGTTCTGGCTTGGGTTTTGATGGTAACGCACAAAGGATGCGAGGGGGCCGAGAGGAGAACGGCAGCAGTCAAATCAGCAGCAAGACTTTTCCAGACAGCTCCCATGTACCTGTGCCACTAGGACTGCGCCTCTGGTCATCTCACTAACAGCGGCGTCAGCTTTGCGTGAGAAGTGATCCTCGCCTTCGGAAAGAGAAGAGCAGGAGAAAACAAATTAGATGGTTACAGGCTTTAAAGGCCCAAAAGGCCTAGGAAGCTGAGCTTGCCTGACCTCTACATGAGTTAGGCCAGAGAATCCTCGCCTACGCTTGCTGTAGGCGTTTGCTGAAACCAGCCTGTGCTGTTACAGCTGTGGTTAAAAAGACTTCCCCTCCGGAGGCCACAACCATTATGCCTGCCCTGTTGCTGACAGGAAGGGTGAAGTGCTTTCTTACAGCCACAGCTGAGTTCATGGGAACAGAAGCGGCTGATGAATCGGGAGGCTTGAAAGACAGACAAGTGCACTCCCACAGTACCTGTGAGCTGCCACTGGTATTTTGGTCCTGAATAAGGTAAGCTCAGGGGCCTCAGGACTTGACTGAGCCTGCACAGAGTGCCGTGCTGCACAGGGGAACTGACAAGCATTTGCACCGCAGGCTGGCTGGCACCTGAACAGCGCCCAACGCACCCTGTGCGAGCATGGGCAGCTCCAATCTCTCTGCCTGCACAGCTTATGGGGGTGCTGTTCCTAACTCCACCCCTGCAACGCAGCAGGAAAGCCTTGGGTCCCAGGCAATACAGTGACAATGTACTCTGCAGACTGGACACAAGTGTGCTCGTTTGTAAGAAAAGTTGCCTGTTTCCTACCAAACTGCTGCAAAACAGAGCTTCTCCTTTGTGCTCCCTACCCTGAGACCATCTCCAGCACCAAGTGAACTTCCAGCCCCCAAAATACCAAAGGAGGATGATTACCTCAGGGAACACGCAAAACACTGACTTCTGCTAGAAGCACCTTAAACCTTGCCATCCATCTACAGCCTTGGCAGGCTCTGTACCCCCTGGAGTCCTGCCAGCCACAAACCCCAGCAGTGAGACCTGGCCTGACCCCAAGATCCTACAGCCACCCCTTCCACACCCAGAGGGGCAGCTCTTGAGGCACCAACACAGCACGCGTCTCTAACACCACTACAAAAGGGGGAATAAAGCAAACCAGAAAGAACTGCTAGGCAAGGACCGACATTCTTCCAGTGCTTGGAGGGCAGTCTTCTGAGCACAGAACTGTACACATCAGTCATTTTATAATGAAAATGTCAAATGTTTGCCTAAGAGATTAAAAAATAATTTTACATTTACAGCTACTCTGTGACGAAGAAGGCAGAGGCGTTACAGCTCCTTCACCTCCGCCGTGCCCGTCCTGCCAACTTGCTGCTTTGCTGTTAGGAAACTAATTCATTCCCTCCTCCATGCAGGAAAAAGCCTGGGCATTTGTCATCTTTCCCTTGGAGTCTCACAGGTTATACTATGCTGGCATATTTAGAAGAACAAATCCTGTAGTCACACCAGAGGCTGCGCTTGCAACAGGAGGGAGAAAGTTTAGACAGAATCATCACTTGTACACAGCTGGCATCCATGCAAACCCGCAGGAGGAGCACCTCTCAAGAGCACCTCCCGAGAGCTCCATTACCTGGAAGCGGCACCACGTTGTCCAAGAAAACTTCTGCTCCTTGGAAGGGCAGCAATAAAAAGTCAGACCTTAAAAAAAAGAGAATCAATGAGAATAAGAACATGGCTTTAAGTTACTCCTGTCTTCTTTAAGGTGAAATTGATTAATCAATGGCTCTAACAGGAATTCAGTTTAAAACTGATGACAGTAAAAAAATAAATCAAACCCCAGCCTATTCTCCCAGCAATCTGAGCAGCAGTGATAAATTGTCTGATTAGCATGCCAAGTTGGATTGGGCTCCAGGCAAAAACCACCTGCATAATGGAGGCTGGATGGCTTTTCTTCCCGCTCTGGGGCACAATCAAGCATTTAATGGCCTTGTGTAAGAAACCCTCATCCAATGCGTGTCTCCCAGCCAATGGGACTGGGACCTAGGGAATCAGAATCTTAGTTCTAGCTCGTCCATTAACTACATTTTGGGGCCGCCTGAAGGCACCTTTTTGCTTGGCTTCCACGCTGAAGTGGCAGAAGTTGCCATTCCCTCTACCCTGCAGAACAGCCTTGCAAGAGCTGGCTGTGCTCCCAAGGAATCCACACCCACTGCTGAGACAAACCTTTCTACCGTTCCCTGCTGCAGCTGTGGAAAAAACTATAAGCAATTCAAACAACAGGGGTGCCTCTGATGGAAATTGGAGACAGATATGGCCCCAGGCCATGGAGGAGGAGCTAGAGACCTGATTGGTCTGAGCATGTTGATCATCACATGGTCCACATATCTGAGCTCCACTTCACCGGTCTCTTTGAAGGGGCTGATAACTTGAGCCCGTAACCATGCCCCATCCAGGCCTGGAGCCACGCATATGGTACCAACTGCAGAACACAAGAGTACAGAGAAAAAAGGCCCTGTGTAAGTGGATTTCCAGAAATCCACGCTTCAGGCGTTAGTAGTGCTGCACAGTGATCTACTGAACCAACAGCATTTCTTAGGCTGCTTCCCTCTTCTCTCAACACCACCCATACCACCATCAGGCAGGGCCTGCAGCTGGGGTGCTGGAGAGCAGGGTTTGACTCGCAAGCCTCTGCCTGCCACTGCCATGCTGTCCCACCCAGGTACCCAGTTCCCTCCCGGTCTTTGGTCACTAACGGTGAGGTCTGTCTCCAGAAAGGACAGTGAGCGCTAACAACCCCTTCCATCTGATGCACCCTCCACTTCACACCATGTGCAGACAGTGACGCTATGAAGATGGGGGAGGAGTTCCACACTGTGTCAGCAGAAACACACCAGACGCCAAGTGGGTTAGGAATAACCTGAGATGGACTTTATCTCATTCTGAATTTCAGCATGCAGCTAAGGGGCTAGGAAGGCCCTGCAGGGATGAGTGGAGTTAAGGAAGAGTAGAGCAACATCTGTACTCTGGCAGCAGCTTAAAAGAAGATTAAATGACAAGAGACTACCACATTCTCATCCATGGGGAAGCCTCCCAAGCCTAAGTCAGGGGCATCAGGCTTTTGCATGACCCTAGTATGAACCATTTGTGTGCAGTCAAGTGACTTGCCTTCTACTGGAGCTGGCAGGCTTGGTATTTCAGGCTGAGAACAGCAGGCATGCATCTGCTGGTCCAGGCTACACAGGGCATGGTAAGTGGGGTGCATATGCTGCTGTAGGAAGAGGTGCCCTGCATCAACTTGGTTTGCCACGACCACCTCTACAGCAACTCCATCTGGGAGGAACAGCTGTCACATGGGGAAAGAAATGCTCATGAGCATAAGAAAAGAAACATTTTTAAATATCCATATAGCAAAAGCAGCATGAAAACTCTTCCGACCTAAAGGATTCCATGATTTTATGTTTCTTGGCTTAGACAGAATGGAAACAGTAGTGGAAGAACAGGTAGATAAATCCCATCTGTAACAGTTACACGAGCTGGACAACAGGTGGCTACACAAACCCAAACTGCTTTTGAGGGCGTTGGTGAACCAGCCACAGGGGTATAGTGTACTACCATGGCAGTGACCAACAACAGCCTTCCACCCTGACATCAGCATCACCAGTAAGCTGGGACTTACCCAGGCAGTCATATGGAGGGAATGGAGAGTCAAAGGTGTTGGTTGAGGTAGACTGTGGATGTTGGTGAGACACAGCTCTTGGAACTTCTTGCCAATCGGGCTCAATACTCTTTCTACTTGATGCGTGGAGCCTGGAAGACAAAAATCCTGCAGGAAGTCTGTAGCACGGATATGCTGAGGACGCCCCCACCCCATGAAGCAATACAGCTCCCAGAAGCCTTCTGTGCTACACCAACAACTTAAATTTTAATAGATCGGCCATGTAACCTGCTATCAGACCAACAGGAGCCACTCAGACTGCCAGGCCCCCGTTTCAACAGCTTTAGCCTCCCGTATGAACCCAATTCACTGGCAGATATTTTTCAGTCACCATTAATCTAACATCCTTCACAGTCAAGACTGCATTTGCTGATACACATCCCATAGCTCCTCCTTCGAGCCTGAAGCCACCCTGGAAAAGGTGTTGGTTAAACTACAGCAGCCAAAGATGTTAAAATGCCTTCTCACCTCTAGGAGAGAGGGCTCGCGTGCCGAGGCACAGGCGACTTGGTCTATACCTCTACTGAACAGAAATGTTTTGTAAAGCGCTTGACTCAGCGACTAAACCTGTTTACATTCCTTGCCCACCTCATTAAGGTCCCCAAGCTACATATTAGACCCTGAATACTGAGATATTCCGCTTACCTTCGATGTGACAGACTTGGGAGTCAGAGAAATAAGGGAGCATTGAGACATAAATTTTGGCACCAGAAAATTGCCTCAAGAAGCTCATGAATCTTCCTTGTTTGCTGATCAAACGGCCAACACATTCCTTTAGGAAAGAGACAAGACAGCAACAGTCAGGAAGAGAAATGTAGATCAGACATGGTTCTCTCTGGCTTATTTCACCCACGTTCCCAGGTCCCGTAATGCAGGGCCAGGGGGGGTACAGAGAAGGCAATGGTGGTCCAGTGCAGAGTTCAGCTGCTTGGTAATACAGATCACTAAGTGCAGTTCATTTGGATAGATCCATCTTCCTATCTCACAGAATGACACCAAGACACGATGGGACAAAACCAGGCCTGGCAAAGGCTACTGTCTTCCTACAGTCCAATAAAATCACATCCTCTCCCAATCTCCCACCATTTTGTTGTTTGGGGTTCTTTTTAAAGGCATTCTACATGCATTTTTTCATTCAGAGATGAAATATTCATTTTTAGCAATTTTTAAACAAGCTAATTAGGTTGGAAAGGGAGTAGACAATTTCACAGGAGAGCAAAGTGGGCTGTCATGCCCGTTAGACCACAGGGACTGTGCAGGGTGATGACGAGATGTCTGTGCAAGCCCTGTCACTTCTACTCTTCCACTGGCATCTGCCACCACTTACTGTCAGAGAGCAGATACCAGAGCAGAAGGGCTGGGTCTGAGTCACTACAGATAATCCTATACAATGTCAAGTGAGCTACGCTACGGAACGTGACAGCCTGTCTTCGCTAACCACTGAAACGTATTTATCTGCTGTAGAACTGCTTCCTTAGCCCATGTTTTACTGAGCCATTAAAATGACTGCTATATGTCTTCACTGTGTACCCTCCTCAAAGACTTCTGAATACTTTCAAAACATCAGACTAACAGATTGGGGTGGAAGATCACGGGGAATAATGAGTCCAACCACCAGCCCAGTTACCCTGGGCGTAGCCCTGACACCCCTCTTGTTTACACTTGCGTACTGGCTCTTCACTCCTGTTGAGCCCTAGCGGGAGTGAATGCTTAAATCCTCATCAATTTTTTGTGGCTCTCCCTGGGATGGCACTGAGCCAGTACCAGGCTGGAGGAACCAGAAGATGGCTACGTAGGGCAGGGCAGGGCGCCCGAGCAGGCCAGCGGCTCGTTACCTTTGGGACCTCTATTTCCCAGATAATGAAGTCAGACTTGCTGGATTCTCCTCCTGGTTTAGAGGTCTGGCGAGTCACTGTCTTACTCATGGCACAGCCACAGTCCACAGAATCCATGCCATTTCCATCCAAACCTACAAGACAGGCCCACGTGTCAGCGTTCAGACAGCCCACACCATCCCGCTACCAGACACAAGGCCATGAAGGTACAGCATTGCATAGAGAGGTGACATCGAGCTCTTCCTCTACGTTCCATTGGGATGTTCCTGTGTCAGGTTCTCCAGAAGGGGCAGAAGGGGTAAAGTCAGGTCACGACAGTCCTTTTTGGCGCCCAACGTGGGGCTCAAACCCACGACCCTGGGATTAAGAGTCCCATGCTCTACCGACTGAGCTAGCCGGGCATATTAAGGAATTTATATCTGTTAAATAGTTGTGGGTTGCAATTTGATTCATTTGTTCTTGATCTTAGCTTATCCGATCTGCACCATGCTCCCTCCTTTGCTGTACTTGTTAAAAGTTGGTGTTGGTTTTTGCAGTTTGTTATGCTCTGCGGTGACCAGACATGTTTTGCTTGGGAAACTTGTTATTAAAACAATGACCTTGAGCTTTATCTGGTATTTGGGTTTCATGTCGAAGTCTGTACTGCACTTTGGGTACCACCTTGCGGGGAATATTAGCAATTATACATGGGACTCTGAAAAGTTTGTTCTGGAGGAAATACAGAATGGCACTTTTTCTTCCTTCTTTGATGATGTTTCCTCCTTCACTACAATAACTTTTCAGTATCTTGAACATCCTTGGATAGTTAAGGTATATCTATTGATATCTATTTGGAATATTGTTTCAGTTTTGTCCAAAGTTTGTAAGCAACTTAATAATACCATCCAGATGTCTGCCCCAGGGCTGGATAGTTATGAGTGGAAGGGTATTTGGGGTAGTATGGGTAAATGCCTAGAATGAGGGGCACCTCCAATGTTTTGGAAATTCACTCCTGAACAAGTGCAGAATCCTGAAAAACTAGTAGAGTATTTGGAAAAGGTATGCTGTCACCCTGGCAATTCTAAGCAAACACAAATCACTGCAATGTGCTGGGGCCTGGCCCATGCTTACCGAACCCTGTTCAACATGATTCAACACATCCAAAGGGAACAGAAAGTCTCTGGATCTGATGATAAGGCCACAGCCACTGCAGCTACTCCAACCCCGGCCACAGCCACTGCAGCTACTCCAACCCTGGCTACAGCCACTGCAGCTACTCCAACCCTGGCCACAGCCACTGCAGCTACTCCAATGAACCAACCCGTGCCAATATCAGTCGCCCCTATACAAAAGAAGAAATCTTGGAAGCGAAAGTCAACTTGTTTAGAAAGGGAGGATGAAAAAGCGGGGCCATCACAAGGGGAGGAGGAAGAGCTCATAAACGAGACAGAAACCACCAGATCCCTATCCTTGAGTGAGCTGCGAGATATCCGAAAAGATTTCAGCCGTCGTCCAGGTGAGCTCATTGTCACCTGGCTACTCCGATGCTGGGATAATGGGGCCAACAGCCTGGAACTGGAGGGTAAGGAAGCCAAGCAACTAGGATCCCTTTCTAGGGAAGGGGGCATTGACAAAGCAATTGGAAAAGGGACACAAATCCTCAGCCTCTGGAGGTGTCTACTGTCAGCCATGAAGGAGAGATATCCCTTCAAGGAAGATGTCATATGTCGCCCAGGTAAATGGACCACCGTGGAAAAAGGCATCCAGTACCTGAGGGAATTGGCTGTCCTGGAGGTGATTTATAGTGACCTGGACAATGACCAGCTGCCCAAAGATCCAGATAGTGTCCAGTGCACACGACCCATGTGTCGGAAGTTGTTACGTAGCGCACCAACATCATTTGCAAACACATGGGCAATGATGAGCTGGGAAACTGGACGGGAACCAACAGTGGATGAAGTGGCTGGCCAGCTCCGGGAATATGAAGAAAGTATCTCTTCCCCCTTTGTTTCGGCTGTGGAGAAACTGTCCCAAAAGGTTGAACGACTCGAAAAGCATATGTCCTACTCCCCTCCTGTACAGACCAATATCTCAGCCATCAGAAGTAAGCGCCCTTCTGCTCAAGAAAAAGAATATCGAGGGTACACACCATGGGGCACTCTATGGTTTTACCTGCGTGACCATGGAGAGGACATGAGGAAATGGGACGGAAAACCTACCTCGGTCCTAGAGTCACGGGTACGTGAGTTGCAAAGAAAAACAAACACAAAAGGGGGCTCTTCCAGGAAACTTGTTGCTCCAATTTCCAGAGACTGGGACAACGGTAGTTTTTTCAGACAAAATAGAAGGGCTGATCTTAATTCTGATTGTGATGAAGGAACTTCTGACTCATACATACAAACCATGAGCAACAGTGACCAGGATTAGAGGGGCCCTGCCTCCAGCCAGGTGGAGGAAAGGGACAACAGGGTTTACTGGACTGTGTGGATTCGATGGCCTGGCATGTCAGACCCACAGAAGTATAGAGCTTTAGTAGACACCGGTGCACAGTGTACTCTAATGCCATCAAGCCATATAGGGGCAGAATCCATTTGTATTTCTGGAGTGACAGGGGGATCTCAAGAGCTGACTGTATTGGAGGCCGAAGTGAGCCTAACCGGGAATGAGTGGCAAAAGCACCCCATTGTGACTGGGCCAGATGCTCCGTGCATCCTGGGCATAGACTACCTCAGGAGAGGGTATTTCAAGGACCCAAAAGGGTACCGGTGGGCTTTTGGTATAGCTGCATTGGAGGCAGAAGAAATTAAGCAGCTGTCTACCTTGCCTGGTCTCTCAAAGGACCCTTCGGTTGTGGGGTTGCTGAGTGTTGAAGAACAACAAGTGCCGATTGCCACCACAACAGTGCACAGGCGGCAATATCGCACCAATCGAGACTCCCTGATTCCCATCCATAAGCTGATTCGTCAACTGGAGAGCCAAGGAGTGATCAGCAAGACTCGCTCACCCTTTAACAGTCCCATATGGCCAGTGAGAAAGTCTGATGGAGAGTAGAGACTGACAGTAGACTATCGTGGCCTGAATGAAGTTACGCCACCGCTGAGTGCTGCCGTGCCAGACATGCTAGAACTTCAATACGAACTGGAGTCAAAGGCAGCCAAGTGGTATGCCACAATTGATATTGCAAATGCTTTCTTTTCAATCCCTTTGGCAGCAGAGTGCAGGCCACAGTTTGCTTTCACTTGGAGGGGCATCCAGTACACCTGGAATCGACTGCCCCAGGGGTGGAAACACAGCCATACCATTTGCCATGGGCTGATCCAGACAGCACTGGAACAGGGTGAAGCTCCAGAACATCTGCAATATATTGATGACATCATTGTGTGGGGCAATACAGCAGAAGAAGTTTTTGAGAAAGGGAAGAAAATTGTCCAAATTCTTCTGAAAGCCGGTTTCGCTATAAAACAAAGTAAAGTCAAAGGACCTGCACAGGAGATCCAGTTTTTAGGAATCAAATGGCAAGATGGACGTCATCAGATTCCAATGGATGTGATCAACAAAATAACAGCCATGCCTCCACCAACTAGCAAAAAGGAAACACAAGCTTTCTTGGGCATTGTGGGTTTTTGGAGAATGCATATTCCAAATTATAGCCAGATTGTAAGCCCTCTCTACCAAGTGACCCGGAAGAAGGATGATTTCAAATGGGGCCCTGAACAACGACAAGCCTTTGAACAAATTAAACGGGAGATAGTGCATGCAGTAGCCCTTGGACCAGTCCGGGCAGGGCAAGATGTAAAGAATGTGCTCTACACCGCAGCCGGAGAGAACGGCCCTACCTGGAGCCTTTGGCAGAAAGCACCAGGGGAGACTCGAGGCCGACCCCTAGGCTTTTGGAGTCGGGGATACCGAGGATCTGAAGCCAACTATACTCCAACTAAAAAAGAGATGTTGGCAGCATATGAAGGGGTTCGAGCTGCTTCAGAAGTGATTGGTACTGAAGCACAGCTCCTCCTGGCACCCCGACTGCCGGTGCTGGGCTGGATGTTCAAAGGGAAGGTCCCCTCTACACATCATGCAACTGATGCTACGTGGAGTAAGTGGGTCGCACTGATTACACAACGGGCTCGAATAGGAAACCTCAGTCGCCCAGGAATCTTGGAAGTGATCATGGACTGGCCAGAAGGCAAAGATTTTGGAATATCGCCAGAGGAAGAGGTGGTGCGTGCTGAAGAAGCCCCACTGTACAATAAACTGCCAGAAAATGAGAAGCAATATGCCCTGTTCACTGATGGGTCCTGTCGTCTTGTGGGAAAGCATCGGAGGTGGAAGGCTGCTGTATGGAGTCCTACAAGACAAGTTGCAGAGACTGCTGAAGGAGAAGGTGAATCAAGTCAGTTTGCAGAGGTGAAAGCCATCCAGCTGGCTTTAGATATTGCTGAAAGAGAAAAATGGCCAGTGCTTTATCTCTATACTGACTCATGGATGGTGGCAAATGCTTTGTGGGGGTGGTTGCAGCAATGGAAACAGAACAACTGGCAGCGCAGAGGCAAACCCATCTGGGCAGCCGCATTGTGGCAAGATATTGCTGCCTGGGTAGAGAACCTGGTTGTAAAGGTACGTCATGTAGATGCTCATGTACCCAAGAGTCGGGCCTCTGAAGAACATCAAAACAACCAGCAGGCAGACCAGGCTGCTAAGATTGAAGTGGCTCAGGTGGATCTGGACTGGCAACATAAGGGTGAATTGTTTCTAGCTCGGTGGGCCCATGACACTTCAGGCCATCAAGGAAGAGATGCAACATACAGATGGGCTCGTGATCGAGGGGTGGACTTAACTATGGACGCTATTGCACAGGTTATCCATGAATGTGAAACATGTGCTGCGATCAAACAAGCCAAGCGGTTAAAGCCTCTCTGGTATGGAGGACGGTGGCTGAAATACAAATATGGAGAGGCTTGGCAGATTGATTATATCACACTCCCACAAACCTGCCATGGCAAGCGCTATGTGCTCACCATGGTGGAAACGACCACCGGATGGCTGGAAGCATACCCTGTGCCCCATGCCACTGCCCGGAACACTATCCTAGGCCTTGAAAATCAAGTCCTGTGGCGACATGGCACTCCAGAAAGAATTGAGTCAGACAACAGAACTCACTTCCGAAACAGCCTCATAGAGAAATGGGCCAAAGAGCATGGCATTGAGTGGGTCTATCACATCCCCTATCATGCACCAGCCTCTGGGAAAATTGAACGATACAATGGACTGTTAAAGACTACACTGAAAGCAATGGGTGGAGGAACATTCAAACACTGGGATACACATTTAGCAAAAGCTACCTGATTAGTCAACACTAGAGGATCTGCCAACCGAGCTGGCCCTGCCCAATCAAGCCTCTTACGTACTGTAGAAGGGGATAAAGTCCCGGTAGTGCATGTAAAAAATATGCTGGGGAAGACAGTCTGGGTTACTCCTGCCTCAGGTAAAGGCAAACCCATCCGTGGGATTGCTTTTGCTCAAGGACCTGGCTCTACTTGGTGGGTGATGCGGAAGGATGGGGAAGTCCGATGTGTACCTCAAAAGGATTTGATTTTGGGTGAAAATAGCCAATGAATTGAATTGTATGATGTTAATTGCTGTATAATATATGTCATTTTTATTATTGCTCTATATTCTATCAATGGTATAGCAGTAAGAATCGCCCAGATTAAGAAGAATGAATGTTGAAGAAAACTGAGGAAGTGCAGTGGATGGAGCCAGAACTGACTTCAGCACGCGACAACCCAACACCGGACCCCAATTCTCCTGCCCTGGAAGACTGTTACAACAGATGAAACCCAAAAGCATGGACTAGATGAACCCAACGGACATTTTAGAGGGATGGTCCATAGACTAAGGGAATTCTATCTGTATATATATATCAAAATGGGAAGGTGGTGGTGATTAATTGGAATGTATTGTAACGGTAGGACCTAAGCATGACGTAAATGGTATAGAATAAGGGGTGGATGATGTCCTGGTTTCAGCTGGGATAGAGTTAATTTTCTTCACAGAAGCTAGCATAGTGCTGTGCTTTGGATTTAGTACTAGAAGAATGTTGATAACACGCTGATGTTTTTAGTTGTTGCCAAGCAGTGCTCAGACTGCTCAAGGACTTTTTGAGCTTCTCCTGCTCGGCCAGGTGCATAACAAGCTGGGAGTACAGCACAGCTAGGACCCAAACTGTCCAAAGAGCTATTCCATACCATATAACGTCATGCCCGGGGGGGGGGGCGGGGTTTGGTGGGTCGGTCGGTCGCTCGGGTACTGATCGCTGCTTGGGACGGGCTGGGCATCGGTCGGCGGGTGGTGAGCAATTGCATTGTGCATCATTCGTTTTGTATATTCTGTATATTTTGTTATCATTCTCATTATTACTATTATTATTATTTTCTCTTATTAAACTGTCTTCATCTCAGCCCTCGGCTCTAACCTTTTTTCCCCTTCCCGATTCTCTCCCCCATCCCACTGAGGGGGGGGGGGGGGAGTGAGCGAGCGGCTGCATGGTGCTTAGTTGCCAGCCGGGTTAAACCACGACACACACACTGCCTACTGAAAGTTTCCTTTTACTCCTGTAGGAAAATCTGCACGCCTCTGGGAATACAAGAGGAGGCAGCCCGAGTTCAGCAGGAGTCCTTCAAACATGGTGGCACCTTACACGGCAGCAGAGGCAAAACACTAAAAGTCAATGGTACCAGCCGAATGAGAGCTGTGCTCACATTAACACTGAGCTGCTGCTGCAGCATGGCAGTTTGTATTTCCCCCTTGGCTTAAACAGGGGGCTCTTTCCCAGGGAGTTTTGGCATGCAGGGAGGAACGTGCAACCTATTCCTCTGCTCTTTGCACTGACATTACGCTCCTGCCCCAACAGGGGTTGCACAGTGACCGGTGTGCCTACTACTGTGATAGGTGATTGCCTCTTGCCCAAATGTGTCATATGCCTGAAGAAACAAGGTGCCAGAGCAGAGCTCTGTTTTGGGAAAACCACCAGCTGATACCAGGAACAATTCTCCTTGGGAAGGGGACAAGCTCAATCAGCTTCCTCCTGATCAGATCCCAGCTACAGTCAGTGCAACACAAGGCTGATCCTTCCTCCTGATTAACAAGCAGCAGCATGAAGATCCTCACTTGCTTGCACGTATTCAGACCATCCGGTGCAAGGCCAAAGAGAAAGATCAACCCAGCAGCTGCTTCACAGTTCCCACCTCTTAACTAGGAACACAGCACAGATGCCTCAAAAGTCAAAGGCAAACAGTGCAGCGCTTTGCCATAGACTGCCCAGACAAGGGTGACGCTTTAAGTCTCACAGCCTGGGTGTGAAGGTCAGCTGTAGGACCTCTTATCCAACACAGACACGTTATCAGCTTGACCTGCTGTCTCCCCTCTCCCTTCCCTTCAGCGGTCCCTCTCCAGGCAGAACTTTCAAGCCCTTCTCATCACCGGGCTCCACAACACTCGTGTACCGTCTTGTCACACCAGCATTCACCACAAGGCAAAACCATGGTCTTCCTATGGTCACTCTCACTAGCGAATATGGGGTTTGGGTTTAATCCTTCAGTGCTGGCTAACTCAATCCCCGTGCCAACTGCTTTGTAGCAATTACAAAAGCCATCCTGTGATGAAGGGCTGTTGGCACCACAGGGTCCTCCTCTAAAGGATTTTAACATCCATCCCCGAGGTCACACGGGTGAACCTTTGCTCAGACAGCTTTGTATTCTGCCAGGCACACAGCACCCAGGATCTAGAAGGCAAAAGCAACACAAAGACAGATGGAGGAACTCCTTGAACGTTGCTCCCTGTTGGGATTTCTTGGCAGGCACCTACCCTTCAACAGCCTGGCCTACCTCCAGACACAGCCCATTTCCCTGGGCTGCTCAAGCACAGGCTTAGCTTTAGACAAGAAGCTTTGTGCTGAGAGGGGACCTGTTCACCACCGAAGATCACCCAGCCTGGATCCTACAGATCGCTGGATCCTACAGAGAGGGGAATTCTGAGAGCAAATGCACATGGGGGCTAAGTATCCATCTCCTGGGGAAGTTAACCATGAAGAGGATTTATCTGAACCTGTTCTGAAGCAGAAGGGTTACTGCACATAACATGCTTGTTCACCATGGTCTTGTAGGAGGGTTTTCAACCCCTTACCTCTCAAGTGATCTCCATCCATCCCTGCTTCACTCCTGCACTCAAGACGCAAGTCTGGACCGGCATCTTTCAGGATGCCATTACTGTATGGCCCTTTGCTGACTCCAGAGAACTTCGGAGCAGGAGGTTTTTCACTTGGTACTGAGCTCTGCTCATTAGAGGCATCTTGGGTTGCAGGTAGGCTCAGTGAGTCTGAATGCCGGCCCAATGCAACAGACAGCATGGGGTACTGCAGGGAGTCCTGCACACTTGTTCCACCTTCAGATGTGTATGTGCTGTACCCAAAGTCCCCCATAACCAAGGGTGAGCATTCCAGTGACCCTCCACGGTTTTCCACAGGAGTGCAATCAACTCCTTGGGACCGACTGCACACACGGTTCTTTGTCCCACAGGCTTTTGTGCCTCCCTGAGCAGGGAAAGATGAACGGCCATGTGTGAAACAGCTGGAATCTGTCCCATTCTCATCCTGTTCCTCTGTCTGCGGGGATGTCAGTACAAGGTTCTCATCCACTCCTGTAGCCTGCTCAGCAAGCATCTGGTCAGATGAAACATTTGCCATCTCCAGAGGTCTCTCAGTTCGGCTGGCAGCAGCCTGGCAGATCTGAGTGGTCACAGCACTTGCAGAACCAAACAGTACTTCCTCAGTTGCTGCCAAAAGGACCTTGGAGGTGACCTGTATTGTTGCTTGCTCCATTTTCTCAACTTCTTCCTCGTCCAAACTCCCTCCTTCAACTCTCTCTCTTTCCAAATCATCTCCTTTTGGCTGTGTGTCCTCCCCCTGACACACAGGTGAAGTAATGGCAGTTGATTCTGAAATCTCTTCTTCCCCGGACTGCTCCAAACAGGCAGAGTCCAGACTCCCCGGTAACACGCTCACTCCAGAATCCTTGTGACCTGATACCGCTTCACCTTCATTATTGAGAAAGGCTGCTGCGGTCTTGGCTTCTTTTTCCAATCCCAGGCCATGGGCTGTCACAGAGTGAGTATCTGATAGCAGCCTTCGAGGCAGACGTGCTTCTCTTCTGGGTGAGGAATCATTCTCTGGCACTTCTTCCTGCTGCTCTTCTTCAGTGCCTATTGCTTGTTCATTGTGATAGCTTGCATGCTTTTTTCTATGGGAATAGATCCACCAGCAGCCAAGAAGTGCCAGCGCTCCAGGTACAGCATATGGGATGAAACTGCGGAAGCGCGAAGCCATTTTACACAGCAGAAGCAGTTATATCTGGAAGAAGAAACAGACACAATGATAAAATAGTCACAGGGAACCTAACAGGAAGGTTAAATGCCTTGAGGCAGCAGGCAGCTAAGTCAGAAAGCTAGCTTCCACAGCAAGGCCAGCATGCCTCCCTGCAAACCCTACAGTTAGCGATGCAGCATACGTGGAAATAAATCCTGTCTGGGTGAGAGAGACCTGGGCAAGGCTGGCACAGTTACAGCTAAATGGGACCACATGTGCTCTTAACATTTTCCATGCTAAAAATCACCAGTAGCACATACCCTGCTTAGAGGAGGTGTAAGAACAGGAGTTGACAGAAACCTAAAGAACTGGAGGCCCTGCCATTAAGATTAGAAGAGAAATGACTGCACAGACACAGACAGAGAAAGACTTACTTGGCCTTCCCTTGGCGTAAGGTGGAGTTTCACTGAAAGCCCAAGCGGCACGTGGTACTGCAATATCGCAACTGCAGCTCCTTTGCTTTTCACACAGAGAGAAAGGAGACACGGTCCCCAGTGGAGAGACCACCTGCCTCTTCCAGCAGGACGCCTCTCTGCAATGTGGTCCAAACTGGGGGACAAAGAGGTTTTCCACCCATGCAGATAAGCATCACAGAGGCTGACCTCATAGGACGGGTCTGTGAGGTCACAGTGGCCTGCCACGTCACCAGGCTGAAAGCCCTTGCATCACCACGGTGTCAACCGGCCACAAGGCTTTGCAGCCTTTCCCACGCTCTTCTCCCAGGCCAGCCTGGGGTACCACCCTCCAAGCCAACATCACCCTGAGGGGAGAGCTCGGAAGCCATCAGGCAGTAGCTACAAACATCCAAAGTCAGGGAGGAGCCAGGCAAGCCAGATCTCAAACTGGATGGCACGTCTTTGAGAAAGAAGTGATCGGCTAAGTTTCTCTCGCCTTAAGTAATTAAAGGGAAGTGTTCTGCCGCCATTTCTGCTTCAAACCCCAGGACTGAAAGACTAGAACAGCCAGGGATAACCCCCTAAGCCATACCACCTTTTCACAGCCCAGCCAACACGGGCTACAGGGCTCAAGAAACAGCCTCCTCTGTGAATGAGAACAACTAAGGAAGCCGCTCCAAAACCTTAAAGCAGTCAAGAACCAGCAGTCCTATTTGCAGGGGGATAAATGGTGGCACAAGTCAAAGGCTGAAAAAGTGAGTTGCTGTCGAGAAACATGAGAGCTCTGGAACAAGAAAACACCACCAGCACCAGGCTGTCTTTTACCTCCAGGGTAAAAACTGCTTTCAGTGTAATCAGCTTCACTGATCTTCCTGCAACAGCTCACTCCCCTCCTTTGCAACTGAAGCTGCTACACTGGTGGCCCAGGATTTATGAAGATTTCCTTTTACAGTCGCTGCTGCGTATTTTCTCCCACTTGGGAGCCAAAACGTGGCCCAGCACAGCTCCGCAGCTCCAGCAGCATCACTTCTAAGCCAAAGCGGGACTCAGAACGCTTTCTGTTTGCACACTCGAGAGCGGAGGTTGACAATAAAAGCATCAGCCTGGGCAAACTGTAGGGCATTTTTACAGATGTTTTGGAAATCACCAAGAAGCTCATCTAGCTGCAAACACCAGCCACCAGCAACCCTCACTGCCTGCCCTGCCTAATGGGTTACTGCAAGGCCCTGAGCTGATCACTCCTGCTATGCAAGAAGCCACAGATTACACTTGGTAATTAACATTAACCCTATCAGATTATCAAGCTCCTTACTGCACTTTAGATCTCATTCCTTTCCTGCTCCAAGTGTTTCATTATTCATAGCTTCCTCAGCCAAGCTGGGGGCTCCCCATGAACCCTCTGTTACAGAGGAAGGCAAGATCAATTTTCCACCCCTTTGCCAGAAAGGTCTCTCAGTTACAGAGGCAGACTTCAGGCATCCCTTTACCAACACCACCTTTATCCTTCTTGGCTGTTCCCCAAAATGGGGTGGAGGCTTTTTCTGACAGTTCTGGAGTCCGCTCCAGAAACGGAGCCAGACCAAATGTTTGGCTTCTTCAAGATGTTTGAAGAAGCTTCTGCTGCTGTTGCTGCTTCTGTTGTTGTCTGCTTCTTCTCTAACCCTGTGCCAAAATTTTTGCACTGGGTTTTAGGTGTTTTCATCTGCAGACAAACTATTAAACCAAACAGCTTCATCAGATAAAGTGGAAAGACCAGATGCAGAACTTTACCAATTTGTGGAGCAACGATATTTAAATCCACAGCAATCTGTTAAAGACATCAATGTACTCAGAGGGGCCCAAACAATATCACTTCGATTATACCATTTTAAGAGCAAATGCCCAAGTGTTTAAGGACATGCTGAGCCAGACGTCCTTCTGGACAGAGCAGCTGTTTGCATTCAAGGCATAAACTTGCAAGGACACAAGCCCTCAACAGCAATACAGATTTTTCATGTGTTTTCATATGACTTCACTGGGTTGCAAACTTAAGACTGCCATGTTTGCAAATACTTCACACTGACAGTGTTTTGATGCTTATTATCCAAAGCTGTATGCTGCACTGACAACACCGTGTATTGCCAAGGATGACTCTCATTATCATAACATCAGTAATAAGAATACTGTAGAAAAAAGGAACGCGAAAGCACCTGGTCAGTTTTGGCAGGCGGGGGAGTGACCCTGCGCTCAGCAGGATCAGGCTACTCTCTCCTTGGTCGCCATCAGCATTGCTGGCAGGATGAGCCCTCCCCTGCCCAGCCTCTGGCTCGGCCAACCCTGGCAGCCAGGAAGGGTGGGGAAAAAGACTGGGTTTGTGCTGCTCTTACCAGGGCTGTCCTGAACCAGTGCTCTGAAAACCACCCTGGGGCTGCACACGAGGACACAGGGCAGTGGCAGCAATTTGCTCCTGTTCTGCTCCCTATATACCCCGGTGATGACTTGAATGAAACCTGCTCCCAGGATCTTCCTCGTGCCCACACCAGCCTCCCTCAAGAATTCGACTATCGGCCCCTTCTGCTTGCACAGCAGGAGGTTATGCAGCGTGTCAAGGTCCTGGGGGGCACAGAGAAGGGGGGTGCTGCCCTTCTCCCAGGGCCATTGGGTGGTGAGCATGGGAAAAGGTTAGAGAACACCCCAAGAGCACCCTTACCCAGGGTCACGGTGCCAGGAGGTCTGACACCATCTGGGGTAAAGCAGCGCAACTCTACTGATCCGTTCTTCTCTCTCCAGTCTTCCCTTTCCCCTGAGGGGTTCCATCAGCGGGGTTTGCTCCTGAGTTCCTGCAGACACAAACAGAAACCCTTCTGCTACAGCCTAGGAACTAACTCACCCATTCGCTTTTTTTCAGAAAGGGCTAAGGTTACTTGTCTGACATAAGCCATGCCCAAACAGCATTTCTGATGCACTCCCTGAGCACAGGGACGCAAGCAAGGGGTTGCTAAGACTGAGAGCACCTCACGGCATTTAAGAACCCACAACAGGCAACTGAATGTGAAAGTGAGCACAGAGAAAGGGGTCTTTTCAGAATCACCATCTCTTTCTGGTTCACGTCTGTATTTTCCTCAGCATGGGGAGGAAACACAGGCTCTGCAGCCCCTGCAGTCACATACAGTTCTGCAGGACGCGGGGGAGAAGAAAGTAGACAGAGCTGAACAGGGAATTTTCAAATCTGTGAAGAATCAAGGAGAAACAGTTGCAAAGCATAGCATCAGTTTTCAGAAATTGAAACCTGATGGAGCCAACCAGTGGAAGTATGACAGAACACTAGAAAGAAGCACTGGCAAGCAAGGGCAAGCAATGCAGACAGCGCTACTAACCGCACATATTCACCTCATTACCTTAAACAGAACAGGCTGGGCACTGCCACTGCTCACTTCAGCCTGGAACAGGCCCATTTGTTGTCTGAAAGCTGCCGTGTGCCTGGCTGAGGACAGACACGTGCCACACGGAAAGCAATCAGGGCTAAATACTGCACTTTCCTTAGCAGAGTTGACTTGGAAAAAATAGATATATTTTTCACAGAAAGTTGGTACCGGAAGAACCAGGAGGAAAACAATTCCTGACAGGTTGACTGGGCACTTCCCAGGTGAGGTAAAACCCATCCGCCCTCGGTACCCCCCCTTCCCAAAAGCTGGCACCACAACTTTGGTTGGGGGAAAGGCATGTATCAGACCTTGGGGCTGAGAGAGGGGCGCAAGCATCATCCAAGGGAGCTGCATCCAACCAGCAGTGCTCCCCATCTGCTTCTCTGACAGCAAAGCCCCAGTGCACGCTCCCACCAGGAGGGAGAAACAGCTTCCATGTCTGGAAATCCTCAGCTACCAAAGGCTCTCCACAGAGGAGGGGTTGTCCACACACATGAGACCCACATGAAGGCCTGGGGACAGCAAAGGCACCCGCTCTGTCCCCACCACAGCACGCCTGCCCCAAAGCCTGGAGCCCCCCGTGGGAGAGGAGGCCACTCCACCTGCCCCCGGCCATGGGCATGAAGCACCAACCTCCAGCTGCCAGGGCTAGGGCTGCTGACCCTCGGGGCTGAGCAGGAACCGCTCTGACCCTGCTGGGGGGGCTGTCCCTGGGGCTGAGCACTGGGGCCGGGGCTGCTGAACTGGGCCACGGCAGGGCCCATGGCTGCTGAGCTCTCCAGCTCCCTCCCCCAGGCCCAGCTGCACCCCCACAGTCCTGCTTCTGCAGCCCCCCTGGCCCCACAGCCCCAGCCCCACAGCAAACCCAGAGCCACCCCGGAGCCACCCCAGACCCCCCAGCCCTGGCCCCCCCTCCCCGCCTGCCCCCGCCCGGCTCTCACCCATTTCTCCTCAGGCCCCCTCAGCCTCTGCCCTTCTGGACCCACCCCAGGGCTGTGACTGACAGGCTGCCTCTGGCTCTGCTGATTGGCTCAGCCACAGCCAATGGGGTGGCTGTTGCTGGGCAGGCCCAGCACCCAGGCCCTTCCTCAGGCCTGGCCTTCCCCCGGGGGGTGAGGAGGAGAGACGCCCCGTGCTGGCGTGGCCCCAGGCATCCTCCTGCGGCCCGAAGGAAGGATGGAGCCCCCGGCACTCTCCCCACGGGGGCTGCCCACTCTTTCGCTTCTGTCCTTGGGCTCCCCAGCTCTGGCAGGCCCCACAGGGCTTTAAGGGAATTTATAGGGGAAAAAACCCAAAACGTACATAATGCCTGCAAGCACCGCCAACATTCCATATGACAAGGGACAGATTACATCCATAAAGCTCATGTTTTTAATGCAGTGAAAATAAAGTAGAAGTCAATGCATTACTAACCATAGCCTCTTTGCTTGGATGACCCTCTTGTAAAAACGTGGCAAGAACTTGCACTGAGCTGTCCCAGCTACTCCACTCCCAGCTTCTCATTGCCAGGGCTGTTCATACCAGTGTTTAGCTAAAGTCATACTGAATGCGCTCCCATGCATCCTAAGAGAAGGCATTTAGCTTAGACTAGGAGAATTCAAACCCCTAATATTCCCATCAATCATTTTAATGGTTGCCTAATATAAACAAGCCACTACATTTTTCCAGTACACTGTTTTAGAAAAAGCAAACTGAACAAACAAAACTAAACAAGGCACAAGATACAACACTGAGGTGCAAAACCCACCCCATCTGTCATCACTAGGAAGTGAGGAGATTACAACAGTATCTGATGGACTCATTGGGAACTGAGGCTTAAACATCTATAAGCTAATATCTATTAAAAAACCAGTATTGCAGCATCATATCCTATTTACCCAAACTTTCCAGCTTACACAAAATAATAGGGAACAGCAACACCTCTTATTCTAATGTCGTCTTCAGCAGCAGACTCAGTTTCTTCCTTTTGTGGCAAGAGGTTTTTATAAACAGATGATTGTATTGTGGAGTTAAACCATGAGAGAAGATGCGTAACGACACAGTAAGTAGAGCAGTGCTACATTTGTATGAGGCCAAAAACAGAGAAAGCGCGGGAATAGGGTATTGTCAGCACGAACCTTTAACAACGTTAGGAAGAACTACTTATTACACATCCATTCCCTTGTCTTCCAAGTGATACCTCATTCTGTTCTTTGAAAGGGAGTGCCGATACATAAAACCTCTACTTGCCCCCCATCATTTACAGAGAATAATTCTGACACTTGTCTTCCAACCTTCCCGATTCTTACAAGCGGCTCTGTGTGACTCAACGCCTCTGCTTATAACAACTCCACTAGTGGTTTGAGAGTGCAAGGTATCTGCTGTTAGAATTGATGTCCTATGCACTAAGTTTATGACCTAAAAGGATGAACAGGCGTGTGACTTCAAAGGGTGGGTTATTCCTAAGGAACAGAAGTGCTTTCTTCAGATATCTCAGGAAATCACAGACCTTAGAAATGAAACAAAGGTGTATACATGAATTCACCTTCATTTAGCCCTCCCATTTTGCTTGAGCATCTGAGTTCTGCTATTTGGTAACAGACACACAAAGGCACACTTTGAGTTATCATCAGCTTCAGGTGTTCCCCAAACCAGTATTATGTAATCTTAAGGTTTTCAGTAACATTGGAAAGAAGGTCAGCCTTAAGCCTTCTAAAGTGGCTTTTTCCCTAAACCATCCCTAGGTTTAGTCAGGCAAGGAGAAGATTCTTTACACTTACCACAGACTTGGTTTAAAGCCCAGGAAAATGTGGGCTGTCAGCACCTTCTGTGCTGTTTTGCAGCTTAAACCCATTCTCCAGTACACTGGTGACCCCCTACCCCAATTCTCTGGTCTCTCGCTGACATCAAACTCAGGATTACTGTTAGGTTTTCTTCTAGGCAAAAAGGAGATTAGAAGCCCAGCTGCAACAGCGGACTGACAGGAGAGGGGGTAGAAAAAAACCAATAAAAAGTTTAACCACCATATTAGCGCAATAATTTTCTTCCACATGCCAGCTAATGGCATTAACCATCATCCCCATGGCTTGAAAGCAAAGACTGCAAGAACTGGGGGTACCTCCCCTCACAGTGTCATAACAGGAGCTGACAGTTCAAGGCCAAAACGGTTTGCATGTAAAACCTGGTCAAAAGCAAGCTTGCGCCCTGCAGTTGTCAAGTTTTGCTACCAGTCTGACACTTAATAGGGCTACAGCAAAACTTGATTTAAACTGAGGAGAAAAAACCCACAGCAACTCAGTTACCCCCTTGCAGATCAGATCTGGCAGTTCAGGTCAAACTTTTCACCCTGCCATTTCTCAATGCCTGATACCTTAAACCAACAATATGTATTCCTCCAACAACACTCAATGAAAATACATTTCCCATGGCTCCCTACTGTGCCTTTAAAAGTGAATGAAAAAAAAAAGTTTAGAAATATTGTGCAAAGTCTTTTTATTTTCATCTTTTTTTTTTTTTTAATTATCTCCTGATCAAAATATCTCAAATTATCCGGGAGAAAAAATTCTTTTATGCAAATATATTTGCATTACAGAGATATCTAGTGTATACGGCCTTCTGGAAGAGTTAATTTAATTGAAAAAATCCTGTCCCATTAAACACATGAAGCCATTTTTCCTTTTTCATTTTCCCAGGAAGGAGCCTCACAATCTGAATGAGCTGACATGGGTGGAGGTGCCTGCCTGTCACAAGAATGTTCTTCCGATTGCTGCTGAGGTATTGAACGAAGACGTAAGTTTGCTCTGTGGCCAATGAAGTGATGCACATCTTCCTCTCTCCAGTGCACTGTGAGGACACCTGCTTTTGCAGTGATAATCCTGATGTGCCCGGTTGTTGTCAGCTTTCCTTGACCTGTCAAAGTCCTTATCACAATGAGAGGACTTTCTTTCCCTTGCTCCATGAGAGGAATACTTATCTTAGTAGTATCTGCATTTTTCCCATCTTCATGGGTCATTTTGACAGCCACTTTCTCTGCTCCAAGCACTCTCTCCTTTGGAATGATAATACCCATTCCTGGTCTTATTCTTCTCATTCTCTCCGTTGGGATCTAAAATGAGAGTATTTTCCCAAGCTTCTGCCGTTATTTAGACTGTTGCTTTCATTATGGGAAGAACTGTACTTGCTTTCATTGCAGCACTCCTGCTTATGATGATTTTGATTATGTGTTTCCACACTGGAGAGGGAAGTGGCTCTTGCAGGGGCACCTACACACCCCTGCAGTGGGGAGGTTCCTCCTGAGCCCCAGGGGATGCAGGGCCATGCAAGCATTAGGGAACACAGACCAAATTTATGAGAGATCTGGAATGTTCCAAGTCCTTCACTTGAATGGGAGACAGGCGGGTGGGAGGGGAGCTGGAGGGGATACAGCCAGTCTGATGGCTTGCCGCCAGCACCCCCCCAGGGCTCTCCCCAAGCAATGCCGGGACACCCCCAGGACAGAGATTGCCCCAAAACACAGGCACTGTGGAGCGAGGCCAGCGGAGACCCCAGCATGGGCACAGGGTGCGGGCTCTCCGTGGCCCGGAGCAGAGGGAGCTCAGGGGCTCTCCAGCTCTGCCTGCCAGCATGGGCCTTGCCTGCACCCGTCTTTCTTCTGAGATGGACCAGGCACAGGCGAGCACTGGCAGAAAATTGTCATCTTTTATTGGCCTAGGGAAACATTGATGGCTGAGCGGAGGCTGGCAGCAGGATGTCCTCATGGCAGCAGAATGCCTGGGATGCCCTCCATGCACCCATCCCTCACATGCATCCCTGTGTCGCTCCCTTTAACGCTGCACAGGCTCAGGGCTGGCCGCCATCTCCGGTGACCTGCCCGACGCCGGCAGCGGGGCTCTACTGCTCTGGCTGTCCCGCGATGCAGGAGCAGCGGAAAGCCCTGTGCAGGGCCCTGAGCGCCCTCCTGAAGAGGGAAGGCTGTCGCCGTCCAGCCGGGGTGTGCGTGAGGGCAGCGATGCCTGTGGGGGAAGGAGAGCTGTAGGCGAGGGGCTGGGTGGGTGACGGGCAAGCTCCTGCCTGCCCCCCACCACCGAGGGCTTTTCCCAGGGAGGGGTGGCCAGGGCACAGCCAGCCCCTGTGCACGCAGTGCTGCCGGCCTGGCCTGGGTGCCACTCACTGGGATAGGCCTGCCCTGGCTGGGGCAGCGCTTGGCCTGGGGACATACCTGGGTCATCCTCAGGGACAGCCCTGCAGTTGGAGGAGGGCTGTGTGCAAAGGAAGACTCCACCTTCTGGCACCCCTCCTGGCAGCCGGGGGAACAGAGAGACAAACGGGGAGCGTGAGGCAGGGGACACATGGCCAGTGGGACTGAAGCACTGGGGGTGCCGTGCCATCCGGGAGCCCTGGGAGCAGCAGCTCTGCCCAGCCAGCACACCTCCAGCAGCCCCGCAGCAGAGCCCCTGTCAGCGGAGGCCGGCACAGGCGCCTTCAAAATGGCTTTGGTTCCCTTTTCTGGGTGAGCTCCTGCCCGCCCAGCTGCCTCTTGCTGCCCGTGCCCCGGAGCAGGGGCTGGCTCCCCTCTGCTCTCTCCCTCCTTGGAGAGGCTGTGCTGGGGCCAGCTCCCAGCCCTGAGCAGCCCCGACATTAGGCAGCATCATGCCACCACCCAGGGGACCCCCGCTGCCAGTGTGCCAGGAAACATCCTCCTGGCATGGAGCCGGGTGTGCTGGATGGCCCCAGCCCTGCCCAGACCAACAGGGCCCCACACTCACCAATGCGCAGTCACAGGACAGTGCACACCTTGTGGGGCTCTTGCATGGGGGACTGGTTGGTCAGCAGGAGAAGAAGTGACTCCACGCTCTGCGGGCTGACTCCTGGTGATGCATCCCATGTTCTCCTGGATGCAGTTCATGATCTCTGGCACCTGGCGGGGACACAGGTGAGGATGGTGCTGCCCTGGAGTGCAGCCGTTTCCTCAGCTGCCCTTCCTATCCCTCTCTGCTGGCTTATGGTGGCTTCAGGTGCCCGAGACACCTGGGTTTGGGACAGAAAGAGAAACAAGGCCTGGCAGGGCTGAAGGGCAGGGCGATCCAGCCACAGACCACTTACATCCGCCAGCCAGATGCCAGGGTCTCCCATGAACACCTCCAGCATGCTTCTTGCTGTCTCCGTGTCAGACATGCTGCACTCTCTCATCGCCTCAATGGCCACAAGGATGATGTCTGTCCTCTCACAAGGCTTCAGGCATTTTCCAAATTTCTATGGGAGGAAGGAAGAGAGCAAAGCCACGTCACACCAAGCGCCCTGATGGTGCTGCTTACCTGGGCAGCACGAGCAGCCCTGGTGAGAGATGCCTGGCAGTGCTGGTGGCAGTGCCTGCAGGAAAGCTGGCAGCAGGGGCTGCAGTCACTGCAGGGGAGGAGAGAAGAGAGGGCCCCCAGGGTGAGGGAGGAGGGTTGGGCTCATGGGCACAGTGTGTGGCCCCCCAGGAGGGCTGGAGCTGCTGCTGGGACACTGGCGTGCAGCCCTGGCATGTCCCTGCTGGGGACAGTAAGAACCCTCTCACCAGGGACAGTGAGGCCTTGCCAGCCCCACTCATTCTGGAGGACTGTGCTCACACAAGTCCCCTGCTGATGCCAGGGACAAGAGTCAAAGGAAGGGCAAGGCTCATTACCATAAAGGGGAATGCCTCAGGTACATAGTCTCAGGTTCCAGTGGGGCTGTTGTGCGGGATCCTTAGCGCTGACCTGCCTAAACAGCGGGGGAAGCACAGAAGAGTCAATGAGACACAGCAGCTTTGCCAGCAAGCTTACCAAACCAGCCTGAGATCTGCTTGCAAGGTGGTGGGACACAAGCAGCCAAGGAGACTCCTGAAGGGTGTCAGGAATAGCTTCTTGGGGGGACCAGCCGGGGTGATGCATGGATGGATCTGCTCGTCACTAAGAGGGAAGGCATGGCTTTGGGACTGGCAATAATGTAGCTTTGGCTGTGGGGTCAACAGAACAGGGGGGTCAAGACCTGAAAGGAGGGAGAGGGAGAGCAGCAGAGAACAGGTCCTGGACCTGAGGAGAGCACTCGGCTTCTGCAGCAAAATGACGGCTGGGGCGCTACGGGAAGAGGCTGTGAGGGGCAGGGGAGGTGAGGAAGAGAAGCAGACCTATCCGGAGATGTCTGTGTACGGAGGGATGAAGCCCACCACAGCGTCTCTTACTTTCTCGATTACAGATGAATTATAGAGGTAAAAGAGATCCAAAGTTGAAGCTTGTCGTTCTTGGAATATCGAGAAGGAAGAGACGTCCCAGAGCTGTCCCAGGATTGGGATCTGGATGTCCCACTGAGAGAGGTCTTCAGGTTCTTGCAGGGTGTCTGCATTCGTGGATGAGGGAGGCAGAACGGCAGAATGGTTGAGGGCAGGCAGCTGGTGCCAGAGCCCTGAACCCAGGAGTGCTGGAGCCCTGGTGAGTCAGGGCTTTGCAGGGCCATGCCATCCGTGGCTCCCAAAGCAGCTGGCTGGGCAGCAGTCCCACGCGGGGAGAGCTGCAGGCTGCTCTGGTGTGCAGGGAGGGGGAGATGGCCCAGCTGGAGGGTGCCTGGCTCCTTACCTCCAGTGTGGGCTTCCTGGCCAGCAAATGGCTCAGTGTGACAATCCCCTCCAAGGCTACCACCTGCACACCTAGTCTCTCTGAGTTGGGCAAGTTCAGCAGCACCTGGGAAGAGAGAAACTGCTGGTGTTCCCTGGGAGCAGACATCTGCTCCAGCAGAATCAGCACCGCTGAAGTCAGGGGCTGGACTCGCACAGTCCATTAAGGCCACTTCTGGTCTCGAGCAAAGCCTGTGCTAGGGTCCCTGCTCCTAGGGTCCCTCACAGGCTTGAGACAAATGCCCCACGCCAACATTATGGCCAGGCAGGAAGGCGGATGCCACCCTCTTCAGCCCCTGTGTTCCGCAAGAGCCTGCTGGGCAGCCCCTGTTGCCAAGGGAGGTGAGCACCCTCCCTGCAGGTGCTGTCTCTGCGTGGCACTGGGGTTGGGACATCCCTCAAGAGTGGACACCCCTTTCCCTGCAGGGTGAGGAACAGCCCCTGCAAAGCCCACTCTTAGCACGTGCCGGACCTGCACGATCTTCTGCAGCTCCTCACTCTGGAGGCAGGAAAGCTGAGCACCAACTTCTCTAGCATGGTGTTCATGGTACTCAGGGTCTGCAAGGAGGACAAAGAATTGTGGCAGTGTTTCCTGATGTCCCTCTCATCCCCAGGAGACGGACCTGAACTCCCAGAGCCAAGGGAGAACTCCGCAAGCCTGCGGCACTGGGTGTGGCCAGGCCCATGGGCAGGGGACAAAGGGGTGAGGGTGGGAAAGCAAAGCCGAGCCCCTGCCCTGCCTTGGATCTCTGCTCACATGGCAGCAGCATATGGCCATCCCAGAGGGGCTGTGGGCTCCTGTAGCTCCCCCAGCACTTACCCTGTAGTAGAGGTTCTTCTTCAGGCCCCGAACTTCCACTGTTAGATGAATCAAGAAGACACCAGAAGCAGGCTTCCAGGAAGCTTGTCTCCTTGCCCTCCAGGGCTGTCTGCACTGAGCTGCAGAGAGAGAGAGGGGCCAGTGGGACACTGGTGCTGGGAGCAGTGCCTCAAGGCCTCGTGGAGGTGGACATGGACCTCAGGGGCAGCGGTCCCCAGGAGGGATGGGCAGGTACCTCAATTCTCCAATGGCACGCATGGCTTCAATCCTCACTGCCACGCAGGGCTGGCCCACGGGCTCCTCTTCCAGCAGCACCTGCAGAGCACAAGCGGGATGGGACCTGGCAGCTGACAGCACCCGGTGACCCCAGACCCTCGCGCTGCCCAAGCGCTGGCTTCACAGGGTGCAGGTACCAGGGGGCGTGTCCCTTCCCCAGAGCCCCGGCTTCCCCTTACCTTGATGTTCTCTGCCAGCTCGTAGCTGTGGCAGAAGACATCCAGGCCCTGTGACAAGCCATGCTGCCTGGCGGTTCTGCAGAGGGTGCAGATGCACTGAAGGAACTCCATCTTCTGGCCCTCCTCCTAGAAGTCGGGGGAACAGAGAGACAAACATGGAGCGTGAGGCGGGGGACACACGGCCAGCGGGACCGAAGCACTGGGGGTGCCATGCCATCCGGGAGCCCTGGGAGAAGCAGCTCTGCCCATCTCCAGCATCCCCGCAGCAGCGCCCCTGTCAGCGTAGGCCGGCACAGGCACCTTTGAAATTACCATGGTTACCTTTTGTGGGCTGCTGGCAAAGGCCTGGATGAAGTCCATGGCCTCCTGTTCCACGGATACACGGGTAACCATCTGGCATCTAATAAAGGAGGAGAGCAGGGAGGGCTGTAGAGAGGCTCTGCTGGCAGGATTGAGCAGAGGAGGGAGCTCTGCCCTCCGCCCAGCCCCCTGCCTGCTCCCCTGGCGCGTTCTTCCCGTGCGTCTCAGGGCTGGAGAGCGCCCCACGGACACGCTGCGATGCTGGAGCATGGCGCAGGGCGGGAAGCCCCTAGTGCATGGGGCCGAGGGACTCACTTGCAGACGGGCAGGAAAGGTCCCCATCCCACAGCCTCACTGCCTCCTGCCATCCCAGCTGCCTCTTGCTGCCCGTGCCCCTCTGCTCTCTCCCTCCTTGGGAGAGGCTGTGCTGGGGCCAGCTCCCAGCCCTGAGCAGCCCCGACATTCAGGCAGCATCATGCCACCACCCAGGGGACCCCCGCTGCCAGCGTGCCAGGAAACTCATCCTGGCGTGGAGCCGGGTGTGCTGGCTGGCCCCAGCCCTGCCCAGACCAACGGGGCCCCTCACTCACCAAGGCACAGTGCCTGGACCATGCACGTCTTGTGGACTTCACAAAGAGAATGAAGCCATGGACAGAGAGGCAGAAACTCTAGGACTATTTCAGTCTGGCTGTATCCAACTTTCCTCAGTATCTGAATGCCACTGAGCGCTTTAAAAATATTCGCGAGCATGGAAGGAAAGTGAATTAAAAATGAAGGCACTTCTGATGCTACTAAAATTGATTTAGAGTGCAAGTTAAGTCTACTCAAAGTCACAACATAAAGTGATCATTTCGCTTCACAAGACCACACAGAAACCCACGCCGCCCATACATGAAAGATGCTCTAGGATGACGATCTCTCTCCACCTAGCAATCTCAAAACTAAGAGACTGGTGGCCAATTTAAATATTGCCTGTGCCCAAATTCTTTACACATGAAGCACCTTCCAACTACATCCTCCTGCACATGCTCCCAGGCCTACAAGTCTTAAACAGCCACACGCACCTATTTCCAAAAAACTCAGAGTGAACAGGTTGGCTGCGAAGTACCAAGGCCCACATCTGACATAAATCAAGACATAACAATAATTACAGGACATACCAGTGCAGGCAGAGGAGGAGGAGGAGGAGCAGGAGGAGACCCAACCTGATCAATGGCAAAGGACCATTGGCAGATGTTGCTACAACACAACGAAAGTTCCGAGCTGGGTGACCCTGGTGGGGCTCTGCTATGGAGGGCACCTGCAGCCCAGCAGTTATCCCAAGGACTCATCGTATACAAAGGGGAACGTCGGGAAGTCTCAGCCCCACCACTGAATACATTTAGCTCTTACTGCCAGCAGTAACAATAGCTTTGTCTGTTGTCAAAACAAGAAAGTCCCCAGCCGACATTATGCCAAAGCACCAAGGCTTGCTCAGAAGGCTCATTTTAGGAGCTCTGCAAGGTGATGAAAAAACCCACTTACCCTGTTATAAGTTTGTCAAACATAACAGATTGATTTGTAGTGGCATAACGACTTGTTGAAGCTTGCAGCTTTGTCACATCTCCAAATCCCCATTTTCTTCATGGACTTGTTCTGCAGCTTTTGCATCAGCTCTGGTCTTCAGTTTTCTGCTGACTACAGTGTATTAATATATAAATTATTTTGAGACAGAAAAGATGTTATTCCCTTTATTTCACCATTGCTGTAGTAAAAGGTAAAAAAATGTGCACTAGATTGGGTTTTTTTTCTTTAAATACGGAATTAGAAGTTATTGTCATCACCACAGCATTCAACGTAAATTAGAAATTACTTATGTTTAAACTTATGTTTAAGGGGTTTTTTTTATGTTTTAAGTAATCACTTCTATTTAAACTACCTACTTAAAAGCGTGACTTGTACAGAAACTTTTTAATAGACTGGAAAGCAAATTGGATGAAAACAAACACGCAGCTTTTGTTCCACGCAGAAGGCAAGATTATTCCAGTTACTTCTTTCTGGAAAAGTTAAAACAACAAATACATGTCTCTAAGGTGTTTTTACTTCATTCATATAGACTTGTCTCAAACAGGTTTTTTTAAAAAATTTTTTATGTGGGAAGTCTCTTCTCAGGATGCCTGATTTTAGTAGGCTGTTTAAACACACATCGCTTTCATCTCCTGCATCATGACACAAAAGCTCTAGAAGATAATAAATGTCTCAAGATAAACTCTCAAATATCACAGAACTCAAACGCTTGCCTCCTTTAAAAAAAAGATCTGCCCGGTATTTACCACACAGCATCCTTTGCCACAGGTTTGTTACTTGCACTATCATTAAAACAGCTGAGGTCAGTGAGAAAGCGGTGCACAATTAGACCCTGAATTACTACACACAAAGTGCATTTCAGGCCCCTTCCCGAGCTCAGCCCGGGGCTGGCAGGACACTGCTTGGAAGCAATGGACGTTCCCAGCTGCCAGCCGGCAGCCGCACGGCACCAAGCCTGCTTGTGTACTCAGCACCCAGAAGTCAGCTTCCAAGGTAAATCGCTAAACTGCAGTGACACCTTCCCCACGGCACTGGGTTTGTGCATCTCATGACTGAATTACTTTTTAACTTACATATATTATAATACTGCAATATTCCCTCCTATTTGCAAGAATGTTTTTCAATTCATTTGTGTCCCACAGACTCTAGACTCTACTCTAGGTAGGGCAAAAGCCTGGGCATTTGTCACCTTTCCCCTGGGGTCTCACAGGTTATGCTATGCTGGCACACTTAGAAGAATAAAACACAATTTGCCCAGTCCTTCCTGTAGTCACACCAGAGGCTGCGCTTGCAACAGGAGGGAGAAAGTTTAGACAGAATCATCACTTGTACACAGCTGGCATCCATGCAAACCCGCAGGAGGAGCACCTCTCAAGAGCACCTCCCGAGAGCTCCATTACCTGGAAGCGGCACCACGTTGTCCAGGACAACTTCTGCTCCTTGGAAAGGCAGCGATAAAAAGTCAGACCTTAAAGAAAAGAGAATCAATCGGAGTAAGAACAAGGCTTTCAGTTACTCCTGTCTTCTTTAAGGTGACATTGATTAATCTATTGCTCTAACAGGAATTCAGTTTAAAAATTATGACCATAAAAAGCCCAAACAACACAACCCCAAAAACCCCCAGCCTATTCTCCCAGCAATCTGAGCAGCAGCGAAAAATTGTCTGATTAGCATGCCAAGTTGGATTGGGCTCCAGGCAAAAACCACCTGCATAATGGAGGCTGGATGGCTTTTCTTCCCGCTCTGGGGCACAATCAAGCATTTAAGGGGCTTGTGTAAGAAACCCTCATCCAATGCAGCTGTCCCCAAGTTGGGGGTTGGACTAGATGACCTCTAGGGGTCCCTTCCAACCCAATTCTATGATTCTAAGTAACTACACTTTGGGGCCTCCTGAAGGCTCCCTTTTGCTTACTCAACTTACGACTTCAATAATGAACAGTACAGTGTGACCCTGACAGTCAAAAGAAAAGGAGGGAAAATCCCATTCCGTGACTATTGTACCAATCCATCCTGAAAGCATGGAATTGTATGAACTCCCGTAAGAGTTGTGTAGAGCTGACACTGCACAGTCACGGGTCAGTCAGCACGACTAAAGGACCCCAGATCACTGCAAGGGGGACAAGGACAGACCCCAGCCCCAAGAAGAAAGGATACCCCTGCACTACCCCCATCACACCAGCATCCCAGCCCCCCCGACACCTCTGGGAAACCCTCCCCGGATCTGGCATCGCAGGTAAGGAGCTGCAGCAAGGCCAACTGCAGGGACGTCTGGATCCAGACAGCAGCAGATGGATGATGGTGCCACAGGGTCAGAGTTGCTTTGCAGAACAGCAGCGTGTTTGTGTGCGTGTTAAGCAGTGATTGGTCAAATCACGTTGCACCTGAACGCTTTCAAAGGCGTAAGAACCATGTGTGAAAGCGCAGTCATGCAGTGGGGTGCAGCTCCCCCCCGTGCCGGCTCCCTGTCCCCCTGCCTACAGCTGGGGACAGCAGGTGGTGATGGGGATGCTGATGCCCCACCAGCTGATGGGGATTGGACCGTGGGCCATGGTCCAGGGGGAGCCCCTGTACCCCACGGGCTCACAGGTGCTGCAGGGCTCTGCCCACCCTGTCCCCCCCACCACCCCACTGCCCTGCAGCTCAGCATTGGGTGCAGGGCCCCCCTGTGCTCCACCACCTTGCCCGGCAGTGCCCAGAATCCATCAGAGGCCTCCAGCAAGGGCAGAGTAGCTGTCCAGGACAGCATCCCCACTGCCAGCCCCCTCCAGCCCGCCCTGGCTCCACTGACCAGCAGAACCACCATGAAGCCCAAAGGTGAGCTCTGGGGGTGGTCAATCCTGCTGTGGTCAGCAAGGCTGAGGAAAGCTGGCATCGCCCTGGGGTGATGTTTGTTTGCATTTTCAGCATTTTGGTGACCACCCCGGCAGCCCCAGGGAAGCCCCTGGATCTGCTCGAGCAGGGGCCAGCTCCCTTAGGAAAGGCCTTTCCTGCGGCACAGGACACCACCCCAAACCATACGCTCACCTGGCTCAACTACACAGACTGCAAAGACACCATCCCTGATGTCCCCGACAGCCCCAGGTTGTCTGCCTTCCTCGATGAGCTCCCCGACCTCCCCAAATACGTGGCACAGGGTGGCTGCCCAAAAGAAGCAAGTTGCGGTGGTGGAGCCTGGGGACAGCAGGGACACTGTCCCCAATATCCCATACTTCACTGCCCTCCTCAATGAACTCCCTGACTTCTCAGAGTGCGTGGCAAAGGGTGGCTGCCCCAAGGGGAGCATGAACAGCTTCCACAACAAGCTCCCCAAATTCTATGAGTACAGGGCAGAGGGCAGCACACCCAAAGAGCGAGAGGTGGTGGCAGAGCTGGGGGACAGACAGGAATCCAGCTTGACCACCGAGGTCCTTGAGGACCTCCCACACCTCTCCAAGGACGTGGTGGAGGGCAGCTGCTCCAAGCCTTGAGCTGCCGCCAAGTGCTGTTTCTTAACGAGTGCTGCCCAGATCGGGCAAGGCAGGCAACAAGCAGGCCAAGGGCCCCACGCCAGCTGGCACCCCAAAGACACAAGAGACCTCTCCACAGGGTGTCCTGATACCCAAGAAGAAGAAGATGGTGGTGTACCAGCGGGAAAAGCACTTGTGGGAAAAGCCTTGTGGGAGGAGAAGCCAGAGAGGGACGGTGTGGTGGCAGGCAGCAGCAGGCAGCAAGCAGGCAGATGCAAGCGGAGGGCATCCGACACCAACAATGTGCCCACCAAGCGAGCCAGAACCCGGAGGGATGTCAGAGGACAACGTGCCCCACACCCCCCCAACCGCTGTTGGTAGGTTGAGAGAGAAGGCATGGAGCACGGATCCCTGCGACACGCAACCTGCACCCGCCCACTCCGGGCCCAGCCCTCTCCCATCTCTCTCTTCCTTAGTTCATTAAAGGTTTGATGTTCATTTCACAGCACCTCTGCCTGCTGCCATTCGTGCAGCAGGAGCCGGGGGGGTTAATGCAGCCCCTGCCGCATGCCTGGATCTGACCCTCCACCTCTTCACCCCAGCCAATGAGGAACCCCCCATGATTCCATTGCAGATCTGGAATCAGAACCTTAATTCCCAGACTCTGGGGAAACAAACTCAGAAGAGCTCTTAAAAATCTCTCCACTACCATGGAAGCCACAGACCATCGCACAGTAGATGCCACTTTAGCCTTGCAACAGGAAAATTCCTCTGCAGCTTTGATCGTAGGACAAAACCGCCGAGCACTTGACATGCTGCCCCTGCAACATGGAGGTGTCTGTGCAGGGATTGACACCCCCTGTGGCACTGATGTTAACAAATTTTGACAGATCCAACACAACTTCCGTGCCATTGCCACACATCTACAAATGTCACATCCTATTGCCACACCTCCCAGTATGTAGGGCAAAAACAAGAGGCAGGGAGCAGTATAGAGGGATATAGGGGGAAACAGTGGGACAGGGAGCAGGAGGGAGAGGCACACAAGAATAATGACAGAGGGAGAAAGAAAGGGAATATGAGCCACAGAGAGGGATAGGGAAAGAAAGAGAAGGAACAGGAGCAGAGATAGAGGAAGACGGAAAAAAGAAAGGGGGTCAGGGAGCAGCAGAGAGGGACAGCGAGAGTAAGAGATGGAGAAGAAGGACAGGGACAGTGGGATACAGGGTGGAAATAACGCCAGAGACAGTGAGCAAGGCGGGGGGTGGGGGGGGCGGGCAGGCAGAGATAAAGCGGGACAGTGGGAAAGAGGAGGATGGGGACAGAGAATGGGACATACATGGAAGAGAGAGAAAAAAGCAGGACAGGCAAGAGGCCAGAGAGATTGTGGAAAACAGGAAGCAATGTAGGTCAGGACAAAGAGGCAGGGAAAAGGGAGAGAGGAAAGCAGAGGGCTGCAGGACAGAGAGAGGAAAGGGGAAAAAGGGGCAGGGAGCAGGGCAGAGGGAGAGCAAGGGAAACAAGGGGTCGGGGAGAATGGCAGAGAAGGCGAGGGGCTTGGAAACTACAGAGGGAGGGACAGGGAGCAGGAAACAAGAACAGACACAGGAAGAGGTGTCTGGGAAACCAAAAAGTGACACCAGTGAGGAGGGAAAGGTGGGGGGGAACAGGCCAGGAAGGGACCCGGACGCAGACGAGGGACAACAGAGCCCCAAGGGCCCAGGACTCACCACAGTTCCCGCTCTCGGTGCTGCTGGCAGAATTTTACAGCTCAGGCACTTCTGTCTCTGTCTTTCTCAGCCCTTACACCATGAGGCTTCCTAGACGCACACAGCCTCACACGCGCACACCCCCAGGCGCTCCATGGCTGTACTGTACATTTAGTTATGCACAAAACCCCCGTGGTACAATTGGTGCTCTGCTCTGCAATAAGAGGCCGTCTGTCTCTTGTCTGCAGCTGGGGGCAGCTTCCAGCCCCATCCCCTTCGTCTCCTTTCCCAGCCGCTTGGCCTTTTTCCCATCTTCTCCACTCCAGCCTGAGCCAGGTGCAGCCCAGGGCATCC
>CM067100.1:6162500-6208117 GCA_034008185.1 Gorsachius magnificus | reverse complement strand
TCACCTGTCTCCAACGAGGGACAAGCTCAAGTGTTGTGGTCAGGCCTTCAGACCCCATTTCAAGAGTGTTGTCGGTTCAAGGACATGGGTGAAAAGAGGCCTGGAAACACTGAGGGCTGTGGGGGTGGCTGCTCAGGACTGGTGACTGCAAGGAGGGACCTGCTTGCCCATCCCTAAGGGCTGAGGGGCTGATTTGGCAGCCAGGGGGCTCCTGGTTCTCTTCCTGACGCGGCCCCTGCCCTCAGCACAAGAAGGACATGGAACTGTTGGAGCGGGTCCAGAGGAGGGCCACAAAGATGATCCGAGGGCTGGAGCACCTCTCCTATGAGGACAGGCTGAGAGAGTTGGGCTTGTTCAGCCTGGAGAAGAGAAGGCTGCGGGGAGACCTGATTACGGCCTTTCAGTATCTAAAGGGGGCCTATAGGAAAGATGGGGAAAATCTTTTTAGTAGGGCCAGCTGTGACAGGACAAGGGGTAATGGTTTTAAACTGAAGCAGGGTAGGTTTAGACTGGATATAAAGAGGAAATTCTTTACAACGAGGGTGGTGAAACACTGGAACGGGTTGCCCAGAGAGGTGGTGGAGGCCCCATCCCTGGGAACATTCAAGGCCAGGTTGGATGGGGCTCTGAGCAACCTGATCTAGTTAGTGGTGTCCCTGCTCACTGCAGGGGGGTTGGACTAGATGACCTCTAGGGGTCCCTTCCAACCCAAAACATTCTATGATTCTATGATTCTATGATTCCTGAAGCACCCCAGGCAGAGCTCCCTGGCCCCGAAGGGCTGCTCCTTGCCTGCTGGTGGGCATTGCTCAGCCTGAGCTCAGCTCTGAGTGGAAGAGCTGTAGGTGCTCGTGGGCTGTGTGAGGTCAGTGTGTTCGGAGATGCGACACAGGGCCCTGTGGCCCCTGCTGGGGAGACACCAGGGCCTGCCCTGAGCCTCCGAGACTTCCATGGAGCGCAGCACTGTGCCCTCGCTGGCATGGCCACCCACTGCCGGCTTCCCGTGGGAGTGGGTCACCCCCTGCAGCGATGGGCCCGAAAGGCAAGCAGCCCTCCTGGTAGCAGGCTGAGGGGTCACAGAATCCCAGAATCCCAGCATGGCAGAGGTTGGAAGGGACCTCGGGAGTTCACGCAGTCCAACCCTCTTGCTAAAGCAGGTTCACCCAGAGCAGGGGGCACAGGACAGCGTCCAGGCGGGCTTTGAATATCTCCAGAGAAGGAGACTCCACAGCCGCCCTGGGCGGCCTGTTCCAGTGCTCAGTCACCCTCAAAGTCAAGAAGTTCTTCCTCCCGTTCAACTGGAACCTCTTCTGCTGTGGTTTGTGCCCATTGCCCCTTGTCCTGACGCTGGGCACCACTGCAAAGAGTCTGGCTCCATCCTCCTGACACCCACCCTTAAGATATTTGTACATGTTGATGAGATGCCCTCTCAGTCTTCTCTTCTTCATGCCAAACACTTCCTCACCTTTCTTGAACCGGGGAGCCCGGAACTGGACCCAGTGCTCCACGTGGGGTCTCACCAGGGCAGAGCAGAGGGGGAGGAGAACCTCCCTCGCCCTGCTGGCCACGCTCCTCTTAGTGAACCCCCGGATACCATTGGCCTTCTTGGCAACAAGGGCACCCTGCTGGCTCGTGGTCAGCTTGTCGTCCACCAGGACTCCCAGGTCCCTCTCCGCAGAGCTCTTCCCAGCAGGTCAGCCCCCAGCCTGTACTGGTGCATGGGGTTCAACCTCCCCAGGGGCAGCACCCAACACTTGCCCTTGTGAACGTCATCAGGTTCCTCTCCACCCAATTCTCCAGTCTCTCTGAATGGCAGCACAGCCTTCTGGCGTATCAGCCACTCCCCCCAGTTTTGTGTCATCAGCAAACTTGCTGATGCTATGCTCTGTCCCCTCGTCCAGGTCATTAATGAATAAGTCTGCCCCTCCAAGACTCCCTCTGATCCGCCACCTCATCCGTTTCAGGCTGTCCACATAGCCCCATGTCGAGTCTCCGCTGGCTGGGGGTGCCCCAGGAGTTGGGAGGGGACCCAGCCGGGGCAGCTGACCCCAGCTGAGCAAAGGGATCTTCCACAGCACGGGACGCCGTGCTCAGCAATAACCGCTGGGGGAGGGAGGGAGGGAGGAGGAAGGGGAGAAGTTTGGAGTTACAGCGCTGGTCTTCCCCAGGAACAGTGAGGTGTGGTGGAGGCCTGGTGGTGGTGGTGCATCCCCCACCCCCCCTGTTCTTCTCCTGCGCCGCTCTCTCTGAGCCCCGAGGACGGCCGAGACTGCGGGAGGCCCAGGGCCCTGGCAGCAGCGGCACGGGGGTGTGGGACGTGGCAGCGACGGCTGCTGTGGCCCCGCCAGCGGGGCGGCGACCCCCGGGGTGGCTGGAGCTGGGGCCCTGGCGGCTTCTTGTGGCCCATGGCGGCTGCGTGGTGGAGGGGGCCGCAGCCCCTGCGGCACAGCTCTGCCTCCTCTCAGGCAGGATGAGGCCAGGAATAGGGCCTGAGCTGTGGGGCCCGGAGCGGGACGGCTGCAGGGGCGTGCAGCCAGGCTGTGGCCCCAGCCCCCCACTCTCTTCTCCAGCACCGTGCCCCTGCGTGCCAGGGCGCTGGGTGCAGAGTAGGGCTCTGCTGCCTGCAGCGGGAGAGCCCCGCTCCGGGCAGAGCCCTGCACCCGTCAGGCTGGCAGCAGGGAGGGCACCTCCAGCCCAGCCCCGCCCCGCAGAGCCGAGAGGTTTCCCAGGGACTGATACCTTAAGGGTCAAAAGACCCCAGATGTAAGCGGCTTACGTGCATAAGATGTAGGCCTTATTGTCTAGTTTGCTGATGCTTTGCTAAAGTCAGTAGTGTCTAGCTTGGATGTTATGCTAAAGTCAGTAGTGTAGTTACTTAGTAGATTTAGAACCCTATTCAAGGACAGGAAGAATGGCAAAAAGGTAATAACGGTTTGTCAAGGTTGCTAGACTAGAAGGAATAAGAACTAATTGAGGCAGGAAGATTTGTGGGCTCCTTACGAAGGACAGTTTTTCCTAAGAACCAGGAGTTTACCTCAAGAACTGGTTTACACCGGCCCTGGAGTTTGGGCAAGAGCCAAGGAGCAACTGAGTCTGCGCAAGAACAAGGGGTTACTGGCGGTGATGAGGAGGAGCCATCAGCCTTCATCCCCACGACCCCTGACGACCACCACAAGGAGGCACTGAGCAAGTGCAGTGGGGAGGGATTTATGGAAATGACCTCCTGACGCTAATTTTAATCCAAAGCGGGGACAGGTTATGCATATGTCTAGGCATATCGGGAAACTTCATGCATATGGAACACTTTGCTACGTAGAAACGGGACAAGGTGCCGCTTGTAGGTACGCACGTTAGGTGGAGCGATCCCCCGTGCATCCGGCGCCGTGAATAAAGAATGCCTGCCTTTTAACACTACATTGGTGTTACGAGGTTCGTTCTTCCCGATTTCGGTGACAGGACTGGCGGGGACAGCCTGGGCTTGGCCCCCGAGAGGGGAGCTGCTGGCCAGGGCTGGGGAGGAGCTCTCTCCTGCTTGGGCCCCTGATGGCCTCCCTCCTGCCAGCCCTGGGGGAGGGGGCTGTGGGGAGCCCGCCCTGGGGCAGGGCTCTGCTCGGGGGGGGGGCGGCTGCTGCTGCTGCTGCTGCTGGGCGGCAGAAGGGCAGGCAGCCCCGCTGGCCAAAGGGCTGGCAGCCCTGCCCCAGCAGCCCGGAGGAGGAGGGCAGGGTGCCCCTGGGGGCACAGCTCTTCCCTCTCCACAGGGAAGCTGCTCCCCTGGCTCACGGGCAAGGATGTGCAAGCCCAGAGCCTGCCAGAGGTGGCCACGTCTGAACACCAGGGGGAAACCGCCAGGTTTTGCAGCCCAGCAGGGCTGCTGGGGCTCTGTGGCAGGGACGCCCTGGGTCAGTGTGTGCTGGGCTGCCGTGGGCTGCTGGAAAGCCAAGTGTCCTGGTTTCGGCTGGGATAGAGTTAATTTTCTTCACAGAAGCTAGCATAGTGATGTGCTTTGGATTTAGTACTAGAAGAATGTTGATAACACGCTGATGTTTTTAGTTGTTGCCAAGCAGTGCTCAGACTGCTCAAGGACTTTTTGAGCTCACACTGAGGGAGCGGGGGGGGAGTGAGCGAGCGGCTGCGTGGTGCTTAGTTGCCAGCCGGGTTAAACCACGACAGTCCTTTTTTGGCACCCAACGTGGGGCACAAAGAGCTTGAGATAACGACAGAGTAACCGGAGTATATTAAGGAATTTGTATCTGTTAAATAGTTGTGGGTTGCAATTTGATTCATTTGTTCTTGATCTTAGCTTATCCGATCTGCACCATGCTCCCTCCTTTGCTGTACTTGTTAAAAGTTGGTGTTGGTTTTTGCAGTTTGTTATGCTCTGCGGTGACCAGACATGTTTTGCTTGGGAAACTTGTTATTAAAACAATGACCTTGAGCTTTTTCTGGTATTTGGGTTTCATGTCGAAGTCTGTACTGCACTTTGGGTACCACCTTGCGGGGAATATTAGCAATTATACATGGGACTCTGAAAAGTTTGTTCTGGAGGAAATACAGAATGGCACTTTTTCTGCCTTCTTTGATGATGTTTCCTCCTTCACTACAATAACTTTTCAGTATCTTGAGCATCCTTGGATAGTTAAGGTATATCTATTGATATCTATTTGGAATATTGTTTCAGTTTTGTCCAAAGTTTGTAAGCAACTTAATAATACCATCCAGATGTCTGCCCCAGGGCTGGATAGTTATGAGTGGCAGGGTATTTGGGGTAGTATGGGTAAATGCCTAGAACGATGGGCACCTCCAATGTTTTGGAAATTCACTCCTGAACAAGTGCAGAATCCTGAAAAACTAGTAGAGTATTTGGAAAAGGTATGCTGTCACCCTGGCAATTCTAAGCAAACACAAATCACTGCAATGTGCTGGGGCCTGGCCCATGCTTACCAAACCCTGTTCAACACGATTCAACACATCCAAAGGGAACAGAAAGTCTCTGGATCTGATGATAAGGCCACAGCCACTGCAGCTACTCCAACCCCAGTGATATGCACTGCGGCTACTCCAACGAACCAACCCGTGCCAGTATCAGTCGCCCCTATACAAAAGAAGAAATCTTGGAAGCGAAAGTCAACTCGTTTAGAAAGGGAGGATGAAAAAGCAGTTCCATCACAAGGGGAGGAGGAAGAGCTCATAAACGAGACAGAAACCACCAGATCCCTATCCTTGAGTGAGCTGCGAGATATCCGAAAAGATTTCAGCCGTCGTCCAGGTGAGCTCATTGTCACCTGGCTACTCCGATGCTGGGATAATGGGGCCAACAGCCTGGAACTGGAGGGTAAGGAAGCCAAGCAACTAGGATCCCTTTCTAGGGAAGGGGGCATTGACAAAGTGATTGGAAAAGGGACACAAATCCTCAGCCTCTGGAGGCGTCTTCTGTCAGCCATGAAGGAAAGATATCCCTTCAAGGAAGATGTCGTATGTCGCCCAGGTAAATGGACCACTGTGGAGAAAGGCATCCAGTACTTGAGGGAATTGGCTGTCCTGGAGGTGATTTATAGTGACCTGGACAATGACCAGCTGCCCAAAGATCCAGATAGTGTCCAGTGCACACGACCCATGTGGCGGAAGTTGTTACGTAGCGCACCAACATCATTTGCAAACACATGGGCAATGATGAGCTGGGAAACTGGACGGGGACCAACAGTGGATGAAGTGGCTGGCCAGCTCCAGGAATATGAAGAAAGTATCTCTTCCCCCTTTGTTTCGGCTGTGGAGAAACTGTCCCAAAAGGTTGAACGCCTCGAAAAGCATATGTCCTACTCCCCTCCTGTACAGACCAGTATCTCAGCCATCAGAAGTAAGCGCCCTTCTGCTCAAGAAAAAGAATATCGAGGGTACACACCACGGGACACTCTATGGTTTTACCTGCGTGACCATGGAGAGGACATGAGGAAATGGGACGGAAAACCTACCTCGGTCCTAGAGTCACGGGTACATGAGTTGCAAAGAAAAACAAACACAAAAGGGGGCTCTTCCAGGAAACTTGTTGCTCCAATTTCCAGAGACTGGGACGACGGTAGTTTTTTCAGACAAAATAGAAGGGCTGATCTTAATTCTGATTGTGATGAAGGAACTTCTGACTCATACATACAAACCATGAGCAACAGTGACCAGGATTAGAGGGGCCCTGCCTCCAGCCAGGTGGAAGAAAGGGACAACAGGGTTTACTGGACTGTGTGGATTCGATGGCCTGGCATGTCAGACCCACAGAAGTATAGAGCTTTAGTAGACACCGGTGCACAGTGTACTCTAATGCCATCAAGCCATATAGGGGCAGAATCCATTTGTATTTCTGGAGTGACAGGGGGATCTCAAGAGCTGACTGTATTGGAGGCCGAAGTGAGCCTAACCGGGAATGAGTGGCAAAAGCACCCCGTTGTGACTGGGCCAAATGCTCCGTGCATCCTGGGCATAGACTACCTCAGGAGAGGGTATTTCAAGGACCCAAAAGGGTACCGGTGGGCTTTTGGTATAGCTGCATTGGAGGCAGAAGAAATTAAGCAGCTGTCTACCTTGCCTGGTCTCTCAAAGGACCCTTCGGTTGTGGGATCGCTGAGTGTTGAAGACCAACAAGTGCCGATTGCCACCACAACAGTGCACAGGCGGCAATATCGCACCAATCGAGACTCCCTGATTCCCATCCATAAGCTGATTCGTCGACTGGAGGGCCAAGGAGTGATCAGCAAGACTCGATCACCCTTTAACAGTCCCATATGGCCAGTGAAAAAGTCTGATGGAGAGTGGAGACTGACAGTAGACTATTGTGGCCTGAATGAAGTTACGCCACCACTGAGTGCTGCCGTGCCAGACATGTTAGAACTTCAATATGAACTGGAGTCAAAGGCAGCCAAGTGGTATGCCACAATTGATATTGCAAATGCTTTCTTTTCAATCCCTTTGGCAGCAGAGTGCAGGCCACAGTTTGCTTCCACTTGGAGGGGCATCCAGTATACCTGGAATCGACTGCCCCAGGGGTGGAAACACAGCCCTACCATTTGCCATGGACTGATCCAGGCAGCACTGGAACAGGGTAAGGCTCCAGAGCACCTGCAATATATTGATGACATCATTGTGTGGGGCAATACAGCAGAAGAAGTTTTTGAGAAAGGGAAGAAAATAGTCCAAGTCCTTCTGAAAGCCGGTTTCGCTATAAAACAAAGTAAAGTCAAAAGACCTGCACAGGAGATCCAGTTTTTAGGAATCAAATGGCAAGATGGACGTCGTCAGATTCCAATGGATGTGATCAACAAAATAACAGCCATGTCTCCACCAACTAGCAAAAAGGAAACACAAGCTTTCTTGGGCATTGTGGGTTTTTGGAGAATGCATATTCCAAATTATAGCCAGATTGTAAGCCCTCTCTACCAAGTGACCCGGAAGAAGGATGATTTCCAATGGGGCCCTGAACAACGACAAGCCTTTGAACAAATTAAACGGGAGATAGTGCATGCAGTAGCCCTTGGACCAGTCCGGGCAGGGCAAGATGTAAAGAATGTGCTCTACACCGCAGCCGGGGAGAATGGCTCTACCTGGAGCCTTTGGCAGAAAGCACCAGGGGAGACTCGAGGCCGACCCCTAGGCTTTTGGAGTCGGGGATACAGAGGATCTGAAGCCAACTATACTCCAACTGAAAAAGAGATATTGGCAGCATATGAAGGGGTTCGAGCTGCTTCAGAAGTGATTGGTACTGAAGCACAGCTCCTCCTGGCACCCCGGCTGCCGGTGCTGGGCTGGATGTTCAAAGGGAAGGTCCCCTCTACGCATCATGCAACTGATGCTACGTGGAGTAAGTGGGTCGCACTGATTACACAACGGGCTCGAATAGGAAACCTCAGTCGCCCAGGAACCTTGGAAGTGATCACGGACTGGCCAGAAGGCAAAGATTTTGGAATATCGCCAGAGGAAGAGGTGGTGTGTGCTGAAGAAGCCCCACTGTACAATAAACTGCCAGAAAATGAGAAGCAATATGCCCTGTTCACTGATGGGTCCTGTCGTCTTGTGGGAAAGCATCGGAGGTGGAAGGCTGCTGTATGGAGTCCTACAAGACAAGTTGCAGAGACTGCTGAAGGAGAAGGTGAATCAAGTCAGTTTGCAGAGGTGAAAGCCATCCAGCTGGCTTTAGATATTGCTGAAAGAGAAAAATGGCCAGTGCTCTATCTCTATACTGACTCCTGGATGGTGGCAAATGCCCTGTGGGGGTGGTTGCAGCAATGGAAGCAGAACAACTGGCAGCGCAGGGGCAAACCCATCTGGGCAGCCGCATTGTGGCAAGATATTGCTGCCCGGGTAGAGAACCTGGTTGTAAAGGTACATCATGTAGATGCTCATGTACCCAAGAGTCGGGCCTCTGAAGAACATCAAAACAACCAGCAGGCAGATCAGGCTGCTAAGATTGAAGTGGCTCAGGTGGATCTGGACTGGCAACATAAGGGTGAATTGTTTCTAGCTCGGTGGGCCCTTGACACCTCAGCCCATCAAGGAAGAGATGCAACATACAGATGGGCTCGTGATCGAGGGGTGGACTTAACTATGGACGCTATTGCCCAGGTTATCCATGAATGTGAAACGTGTGCTGCGATCAAACAAGCCAAGCAGTTAAAGCCTCTCTGGTATGGAGGACGGTGGCTGAAATACAAATATGGAGAGGCTTGGCAGATTGATTATATCATACTCCCACAAACGCGCCAAGGCAAACGCTATGTGCTCACCATGGTGGAAGCGACCACCGGATGGTTGGAAACATATCCCGTGCCCCATGCCACTGCCTGGAACACTATGCTAGGGCTTGAAAAACAAGTCCTATGGCGACATGGCACCCCAGAAAGAATTGAGTCAGACAACGGAACTCATTTCCGAAACAGCCTCATAGACAAATGGGCCAAAGAGCATGGCATTGAGTGGGTCTATCACATCCCCCATCATGCACCAGCCTCTGGGAAAATTGAACGATACAATGGACTGTTAAAGACTACACTGAAAGCAATGGGTGGAGGAACATTCAAACATTGGGATACACATTTAGCAAAAGCCACCTGGTTAGTCAACACTAGAGGATCTGCCGTCCGAGCTGGCCCTGCCCAATCAAACCTCTTACGTACTGTAGAAGGGGATAAAGTCCCGGTAGTGCATGTAAAAAATATGCTGGGGGAGACAGTCTGGGTTACTCCTGCCTCAGGTAAAGGCAAACCGATCCGTGGGATTGCTTTTGCTCAAGGACCTGGCTCTACTTGGTGGGTGATGCGGAAGGATGGGGAAGTCCGATGTGTACCTCAAAGGGATTTGATTTTGGGTGAAAATAGCCAATGAATTGAAGTGTATGATGTTAATTGCTGTATAATATATGTCATTTTTATTATTGCTGTATGTCATATCAATGGTATAACAGTAAGGATCACCCAGATTAAGAAGAATGAATGTTGAAGAAACTGAGGAAGTGCAGTGGATGGAACCAGAACTGACTTCAGCATGCAACAACCCAACACCGGACCCCAATTCTCCTGCCCTGGAAGACTGTTACAACAGATGAAGCCCAAAAGCATGGACTTGATGAACCCAATGGACATTTTAGAGGGATGGTCCATAGACTAAGGGAATGCTATCTGTATATATATATCAAAATGGGAAGGTGGTGGTGATTAATTGGAATGTAAATGGTATAGAATAAGGGGTGGAATGTCCTGGTTTTGGCTGGGATAGAGTTAATTTTCTTCACAGAAGCTAGCATAGTGCTGTGCTTTGGATTTAGTACTAGAAGAATGTTGATAACACGCTGATGTTTTTAGTTGTTGCCAAGCAGTGCTCAGACTGCTCAAGGACTTTTTGAGCTTCTCCTGCTCGGCCAGGTGCATAACAAGCTGGGAGTACAGCACAGCTAGGACCCAAACTGTCCAAAGAGCTATTCCATACCATATAACGTCATGCTCGGGGGGGTTGGTGGGTCGGTCGGTCACTCGGGTACTGATCACTGCTCGGGACAGGCTGGGCATCGGTCGGCGGGTGGTGAGCAATTGCATTGTGCATCATTCGTTTTGTATATTCTGTATATTTTGTTATCATTCTCATTATTACTATTATTATTATTTTCTCTTATTAAACTGTCTTTATCTCAGCCCTCGGCTCTAACCTTTTTTTTCCCCTTCCCAATTCTCTCCCCCATCCCACTGAGGGAGGGGGAGGGGAGTGAGCGAGCGGCTGCGTGGTGCTTAGTTGCCAGCCGGGTTAAACCACGACACCAACGTTGAGCAATCGGCAACATTCAGCGTATGTAGGCATGGAGCCAGGTTTGGGGTGCAACCAGAATCAACTCTTCTCAGGGAGAGCATGCTTTTATACTTAGTTCTTAAAGAAAAACTTCCATTACAATTTTTCCATCAGCTGTGCTCACAGGGGTCCTGCAGGCGCCTCCCACGCGACTCTCCTCCAGCCATAGCTTCTTCCAGCTTCACTTCTGCATTCTTGTGGTTCGGCTCCTGTGACTTATGTGACTTCTATTCCTTCTCCCCCACAGGAGCCCACTTGGGAGAAGTCTCTGGGCACGAGCTTCAGCCCGTGTAGAGTGTCATGGTCGGGATCAGGCTCCAGGTGGGATCCCCGATCAGGAGCCAGCTCCAGGCAGGAGCTGCAGCTGCTTGTGAGGAGCCCAGTTGGGAGCATGCTCAGGGTGGGAGCTGTGGCCTCGGTTAAGTAGCCCAGTCAGGAGCAGGCTCCCAAAGGGATCTGCAGCCAATGGAAAGGAGCCCGCTTGGAAGCAGGCTCCAGGCAGGATCTGCATCTGTTCTTGAGGAGCCCGGTCAGGAGCAAGCTCTGGGTAAGAGCTGAAGCCCTGTGAGAGCAGCCCAGTCGGGAGCAGGCTCCAGGTGGGAGCTGGAGCCCGTTGGACCCAACGGGGGCTCGGGGGTGAGCTGTGGCCCCTGAAAGGGAGCCTGGTTGGGAGCAGTCTCTGGGCAAAAGCTGTGGCCCCTGGAGATGAGCCCAGTCAGGAGCAGGCCCCATGAGTGAGCTGCGGCCTCTGGAGAGGAGCCTGATCGGGTGCAGAAGAGGAAGGAGCAGTGTCTTCAGGAGCTCCTGCAACATGAGGGCTCCAGCCTGGGGCCCCTGCGGGAACCACGGTTCTTTCCCTCTGCCAGAGGCCGTGCTGAAGGCTCGCTTGTCCGCTCCTCCCCCAGGGATGCCCTGGGCTGCACCTGGCTCAGGCTGGAGTGGAAAAGGTGGGAAAAAGGCCAAGCGGGGGAAAAAAGGGGGGGCTGGAAGCGCCCCCACCGGGGGGCCCCTGAGCCAGAGCCAGCTCACCAGGGGGCCACAGGTACGGTACGGCCATGGAGCGCCTGGGGGTGTGCGCGTGTGAGGCTGTGTGTATCTGGGAAGCCTCATGGTGTAGGGGCTGAGAGAGGCATAGACAGAAGTGCCTGAGCTGTAAAATTCTGCCAGGAGGACTGAGAGCAGGAACTGTGGCGAGTCCCGGGACCTGTTGTCCCTTGTCTGCGTCTGGGTCCCTCGCTGTGCCTGTGCTCCCCTGTCTTTACTTCCTCACTGGTGTCGCTTTTTGGTTCCCTGGACCTCTTGTGTCTGTTCTTGTGTCCTGCTCCCTGTACGTCCCTCTCTGGTTCCCAAACCCCTCGCCTTCTCTGCCATTCTACCCGACCTCTTGTTTCCCTTGCTCTCCCTCTGCCCTGCTCCCTGTCCCCTCTTTCCCCCCTTCCTCTCTCTGTCCTGCAGCCCTTTGCTTTCCTCCCTCCCTGTTCCTTGCCTCTTTGTCCTGATCTACATCATTTCTTTCCTTTTTTTTCCCTACGTCCCACTACCCTCTTTCCTCTTCTTTCCTTTTTCTTCTGTATCCCACTGTCCCTGTCCTTGTTCCTGTCCATCCCTTACTCTTGCTGTCCTGCTCTGCTGCTCCCTGACAACCTTTGTTTTTCTGTCTTCCTCCATCTCTCCACAGAGCTCTTGATCCCTCTCTTTCTTTCCCCATCCGTTGGCAAGGTTCAAACCCCCTCTCTTGCTCTTTCTGATGGCGTGCTTGTGTGTCTCTCCCTCCTGCTCCCTGTCCCTATGTCCCTCTGTCCCCCTCCCTGACCCTATTTCCTTTTTCACTCCATCTCTGTCCTGCTGCCCACCCCAGATTATTTGTCCATCTCCTCCTGGCCCCCGCCCCTATTTTTCTTCATAGAATCATAGAATCACCTCAGTTGGAAAAGACCTTTAAGATCATCGAGTCCAACCGTTAACCTAGCACTGCCATCCCACCACTAAACCATGTCCCTAAGCACCTCATCTATCCTTCTTTTAAAGACCTCCAGGGATGAGGACTCGACCACCTCCCTGGGCAGCCCATTCCAGAGCCTGAAAACCCTTCCTCTGCCCTACTCCCTCTGCCTGTCTTTTTCTGTCCCTGCTGCTTCTTCTCCATCCCTGTCCACATCCTTGCCCCTTTCCTCTTGCTGTCCCTCTGTTCTTTTCCTTGTCATCGCCTTTTCTGTCCTGCAGCCCAGGACTCTCTTCCTTCTCTGTCTCTCTGTCCTCCTGCCAACTCCCAAGATTTTTTCCCCTACATCTCTGTCCCACTCCCTGTCTCTTATTTTTGCCCTTTTGTCACGTTCTCCTGCCTCCCCATTCCTATTTTTCTCTCTCCATATAACCCTGCCCTTCTCTGTCCTTGCATTTCTCTGGAGATCCATGCCCTGCCCCTGTCCCCCCCTTCCTTTTATCCCTATCCCTGTGTCCCTGCTGGTTCCCCCTCTGCTTTTTTTCTGTTCTCTCTTCCTCTGTCCTGCTTCTTGGCTTTTCTTTCCTCTTCCCCCACCTCTGTCCTCCAGCCCATTGCTGTTATGTTTCCTCTTGGTCTCTTTGTCCAGATCTGACCCTCTCCTTATTTCTTGGACCTTTCTGTCCCATTCACTGTCCTTCCTTTTCTCTCTCTGTCTGTGTGTTCCATTCCCTGTCCCCATCTTTCTCTGTTCCTTCCTTCCTTCATCCTCTCTTCCCCCCCTTCTCTAGACCTCTGTGCTGCTCCCTGACCCTACTTTCCCTTCCTCCATCTTTTTGCAAGACTCCTTGTCCCTGTTTCTCTTGATTTCTTGACATCTCTGGCCCTTTCCCTGCACCATTCTTCCTCTCTCACTTCCTCAATCTTCCCCCTCATCTTAGTTTTCTTTCTCTTGCCTCCTCGTGTAGGCAAGGTACAACACCATTGACAATCTTACCTGCTGATGAGCAACAGTCAGGGACATTGTGGGTGTGTTGGGGTAACAGCCCTGCAGAGGGAGGGTGCAAGCCTGTCTCGCCTCTATGTGTGCGAAATGGCAGGGCCTGCATGGAGGGATGGTGGAGGAGGAGGAGGGGGACTTTCCCAAGCAGGGCGGGGAATGTGAGATTAATTGCTATCGGTGTGTTTGATCATTTGTTTCTATGACATATGGCAAAGCAAAGCTTCATCGCAATCCAAACAGAACTGATTAATAGGATAAAGAATATTACAGTAACAGGAGGTTTTGTTCCTATTTTCGGCAAATTGAAGAATGGTATCCAACTAAACTGGTCAGAAAGTGAAAATCCACAGGGTGGCATGGCGATGGGATGTGTGTCCTCCCAGCATTGATGCTAATCAGTGTGGCTTCTCCCACAGAAGCCTGCCACTTGGAGCGGTGCCCCATGTACTTATCCTCTCGGTGGCCATCCCCAGCCCAGCTCAGCCCCCTGCAGGGTGGGCAGGGGCTGCGTTAACCCCGTGCCCTCCCTCCCACTGTGCAAATGACGCAGGCAGAGAGCAATGCTGCAAAGCAAACACCCAACTCTTTTAATGGTGTAAGGAAGAAGTGTGGGGGGATGTCTGGGAAAGGGCTGGGGCTGGAGCGGGTGGGTGCAGGTCCCTGCCTCCAGATCTCCTCTGCACATGTGTGCTGTGGAGGACGGTGCTGGGCCAGGGGGTTACAGGTAACTGTAGGCGTCGGCTGTCCCCATGTTGATCTCCCTCTGCACAGGAACTGCACCTCGCCAATTGACATCTGCCGGGCCACCCGCTGCCGCTCCTCCTGGGCCGGCTTCTTCATGCGCTCCCTCTCGGGCCGCTGCTGGGGTGTGATGGGCACGGACACCTCCTGCTCCTCCAGTGGGGTGGGCTTAGCCACGTGTCGTGGTTTAACCCGGCTGGCAACTAAGCACCCCGCAGCCGCTCGCTCACTCCCCCCCCCCCTCAGTGGGATGGGGGTGAGAATCAGAGAAAAAGGGAAAAAAAAAGTAAGACCCGTGGGTTGAGATAGAGACAGTTTAATAAGAGAGAATAATAATAATAATAATAATAATAACAATAATGGTAAGAAAATATACAGAATATATAAAACAAGTGATGCACAATGCAATTGCTCACCACCCGCTGACTGATGCCCAGCCCGTCCCGAGCAGCGATCACTCCCCCCGAGCCGCGATCACACCGCATGAGCTGCGACCACCCTGCCCGCGACCGACCGACCGACCCGACCGACCCGACCAACTAACCTCCCCGAGCATGACGTTCTATGGTATGGCATAGCTCTTTGGACAGTTTGGGTCCTAGCTGTGCTGTACTCCCAGCTTGTTATGCACCTGGCCGAGCAGGAGAAGCTCAAAAAGTCCTTGAGCAGTCTGAGCACTGCTTGGCAACAACTAAAAACATCAGTGTATTATCAACATTCTTCTAGTACTAAATCCAAAGCACAGCACTATGCTAGCTTCTGTGAAGAAAAATTAACTCTATCCCAGCCGAAACCAGGACACCACGGCGTACCGTGACGGTCGAATGAGTGGCGGGGAGGCGGCAGGAAGGCGTGGCAGCGGCAGTGGTGGCGGCACGCGTAGCTGCTGCGGCAGCCTCTCCTGTGCGGTTTGTCCCCCCGTGGGTGACCATTGCAGCCAGCCCGGCTGCTTGGGTTGGGCGGCAGGCCCGGTGCATGCCTTGCTGCTCGATGCCGCCACCGGTGCCACCTCCTCCTTGTGATCAGCTGGGGGCTTGGAGGCAGCCGGCACCACACTGCGCCTCGGGGCCACCGGCAGGGGCTTGGGGACCCTGAGGGGCACGCGGGGGTGGGGCTGGGGCTCCCGGTCAGGCGGTTGGCGCATGGGCCCCACCACCTTCACTCTTTGCCCCAGTGGGTGGAAACTCTCAATGGAGTTCATCAAGTGCGCCTTTAGTTCGCTGCAGGGTGTCCTCAGCCCCTGCAGCATTTTGGCCTGGACTTTTTTGGGCAGCAGCTGGTCCTGGGGTCGCAGGTCACAGGGATCCATCCTCCGTGCCTTCTTAATCAGCCGCGGGTGGGGTGGGCAGGCAGGTGGCAGGCACGGGGTGCTTTGTCCCCCGGTGTCCCCAGGGCTTCTTGGTCGCTTGAGCACCAAGGTGGGCACATTGGTGTCCTCAGATGCCCTGCGCTTGCTGCCGACCGCTTGTTGCCTGCTGCTGCCCACCTGCTGCCCGCCTGCTGCCTGCTGCCCCCTGCCCATGCACCGTCCCTGTCCGGCTTGCCCTCCCACAGGGCTTTTGAGTGTTTTCCCACCTGGCACACCACCACCTTCTTCTTGGCTGGCACGTTGTCCCGCGAAGAAGTTTCTTGCCTTGTGGGGGTGCCGGCTGGCAGATGATGCTGGCGGGCAGCGGGGGGACCATCCAGGCGACTCCTCAGAGGGCTTGGCAGGGCACTCTCTGGGGGACCCTCTGGGTGACCCTTCAGGGGACTCTCTCTAGGAGTCTCCCTTGAAGGCTCCAGAGTGTCCTGAGAAGGGTCCCCAGGACTCTCTGGCAGCCAGGTGGGGAGGACTGCTGCCACCCCGCCCTGCTTCCCCTTGGGTTCCTGCAAGAGGGACGTCGCCCCCTCTGCCCAGAAGGGGTTGGCGTCCCCCAGCATGGCTGCTGCCACTGACTCCTCGGGGCAGTTGCCCTCCACCCTTGTGCTCCAAGATGCTGGGGAGCTTCTGAGGAAGTCAGTGCTGTCTGCGACATCGGGGACATCAGGGATGCTAGGGACAGTGGCCTCACTGTCCCCCAGCATCGCCACCGCTGCTTGCTCCTCAGTGTGCATGTCCTCTGCCCTGTACTTGGAGAGGACAGGGAGCTTGTTGAGGGAGGTGGTGAAGTTGGGGACATTGGGGACAGTGGGGAAAGTGCCCTCACTGTCCCCCAGCCCCACCCCCCCCCTCCCTGATTCCTTGAGTCAGCCGCCCTTTGCCATGTACTCAGAGAGGTCAAGGAGCTCTTGCACAAAGGCTGTCGGGGATGTCAGGGATGGTGTCGGTGCCATCCATGGTGTTGAGCCAGGCGAGCATATTGATGTTGGTGTCAAATGCCTGCTGAGGAATGGCCTCAACAAAGGCATCTGGCCCATGCTCGGGCAGGTCTGAGGGCCTCTCTGGAGCTGCCAGGGTGGTCACCACTGCTGAAAAAGCAAACAAAACCAACCCCATGGCGATGCAAGCTTTCCTCATTGCTGGTCACCTGACCGCAGGCTCTGCTGCCCCGCAAAGCTCACCTTGGGGCTTTGTCATAGTTCTGCTAGTCAGCAGAGCCAGGGCGGGCTGGTGGGGGCTGCCAGCGGGGACACTGTCCTTGATGGCCACGGTGTCCATCTTAAAGGCCTTGGGTGGCTTCTGGGCACTGCCGGGCAGGGTGTGGAGCACAGGGGGGCCCTGCACCCAATGCTGAGCCAAGGGGCCGTGGGGTGGTGGCAGGCCGTGGCGGTCAGGTATGTGCAGCCCGTGGGAGCCCGTGGGGTACAGGGGCTCCCCTTGGACCACAGCCCCTGGCCCCAGCCCCATCCGCTGGTGGGGCACCAGCGTCCCCATCACCACCTCTGTCCCCAGCCGTAGGCAGGGGGACAGGGAGCAGGCACGGGGGGGAGCTGCACCCCGTGTGGGAGCTGCACCATGGGAGGAAGCAGCACCACCTACCCCAGGGCCCCCAGGTGCCCTGGCACCCCCTGCCAGAAGGTGGCCGGGGCCAGCTGGTAGGTGACGGGGTGGAGCTGGGCAAGCTCACTGGACACTGGCAGCCCCGGCACAGAGGGCAGTACGCTGGTGGTGACCGGTGGCAGCACGGCCGGGGCGGTGAAGCTCACACTGGGCAGCTCCCAGGTCATTGGCAGCTGGAGAGGGAACCTGTCTGTTGGGGGAAGCAAAGAGGGGTGATGGGGTGAGGTGCTGGCGGGCAGAGCCGGTTGGGGGCGTACCCGGAGGGCAGGAGCACCAGGAGGAGCGGGAGCCTGCTGCTGTACCTGCCATGGCGGTTGCCCAGGGTGGGGTTTGTTGAGGGCAAACAGCTGTAGGGGTCCATCCCCATGGCGATTGTTCCGCCAGCCCCTGCTTCAGCCAGCCTTGCGGGGGTGGGATTTCTCATCCCACACACCTTCCCATCTCGGTGATTTCACACCCTGCTCATGATTTCCTGTCCTGAACAATGGTTCCTCTGCTCATGATGCTTTCCCATCCCAGTGATGATTTCTCAGCCCCGTGATGCTTTCCCATCCCAGGGATTTCCCATCCCCACAATTTCCCATCCCATGGATGATTTCTGGGGGGTAGGTCAATTTCCTGTCCAAGGGGAAGGGATGGGGCTGGCACTGGTGGCCCCCAATGCCAACATGTGTGTGCTGCCCCATCCTGCCCTGGTGATGGGGATGGGGAGTGTTTGGGGCACTTTGAAGTTGTTATTGTCCTCCCTCTCTCTTCCCTGGTAGAAGGGAAACTGCTGCTGCAAAACCATGGTGGAACCGGTGCCTGTACTGGTACCGTGCAGCCATGATGGGAAACTGTAACCAAGATTTGGCAGCTGGCCTGTGCCGACGAAGGAAAGAGGCTGGGACACCAAGTACAGCATGATGAGAGGGATTCTTGCATTTGTGCACAATATTGGTCCTGTTCAAACTGGGGCACCCCGACTGCTCTCTCACACGGGGTTCTTACACCTTTGAAAGTGTTCAGGGGCAATGTGGTTTGACCAATCACTGCTTAACACACACACACACACACGCTGCTGTTCTGCAAAGCAACTCTGACTGTGGCATCGTCTGGATCCAGACGCCCCTGCAGTCGGCCTTGCTGCAGCTCCTTATCTGCGATGCCAGATCAGGGGAGGGTTTCCCAGAGGTGTCGGGGGGCTGGGATGCTGGTGTGATGGGGGTAGTGCAGGGGTATTCTTTCTTCTTGGGGCTGGGGGCTGTCCTTGTCCCCCTTGCAGTGAGCTGCAGGCCCCGTTCAGGCAAGCAGTTGGGAATGATGGCCCGGTCATGGTGAAAGTGCCTTTGTCCATCACAGACCTAAAAAACTGGAGAAAACGTGCCTGTAGCCATAGGGACGATCGCACTCAGGTGGCGAGTGCTTCTGAGATGGTGATCAGAGCTCAGGACCCAGACTGGAAGGACATTGAAGCTGTCGTGCAAATATTGTTTGATGGTACAGAATGGGAAATTATTTGTGAACTCAGGCTGAGGCTCTGGCAGCAGCAGGGGTGCTGTGGGGGCAGTTGGAGCAGCATCTTCCCACAGTGGGTCCTGGCTGGGGCCCTAATGATGATGGAGATAACTTGCTGTTAATGCAGCATCAGAAATGGAGTTTGTTTGGTAGAAGAAATGCTGCACCAAAAGCGATAAATGGGTCAAAATTATATGAAATCAAACAAGACAGAGAGGAATCCTCCATCCTCCAGTGGAAGCAAGGGGGAGCATTGCCACGAAGGATGAGGAGGGGGGCATGCTTGGGGGCGGGGCCAGGGGCTGAAGCTCCACCCCACCCACCACGTGGTGCCCCAAGGCCCCGCCCAGCTCGGGGGCGTGGCCAGCAGCAGTGCAGAGCCCCCGTGGGGAGGGAGGGGGCGGGGCCACCCAGAGGCTCCGCCCACTGCCCCTACAGGTGGGCGTCCCCTGCTGCAGGGCATGCTGGGAGGGGCCCCGGGGCGGGGGGGGGGGGCTTTGGGGGCCCTCCAGGGGCACGGGGGGATGGGGGGGGCTTTGGGGGCCCTCCAGGGGCACAGGGGGATGGGGGGAGCTTTGGGGGCCCTCCAGGGGCACAGGGGGATGGCAGAGGGATTCCCGCCTCCCACCTCCAGGGACCTCTCAGGGGAGCCACTGGCCGGTCACCCCCAAACCCGAGCTGACGCGCCGCACCCAGTCCTGTGACAAGATGGAGGCTGAGCCAGGAGAAGGAAGAGGAGGAGGAAGAGGTGAGGCCGATGTGGGGCTGAGGGTGTGGGTGTGGGTGTGGGTGATTTCCAACACCCCCACACTCCCAGCATCCACCCTCTCCCACAGGTACCTGATGGATGCCCCAGTTTGGGAAGGGGGGTGAAATCTGCTTGTACCTGGTGCCCATGTCATGCAGCTGATTTGGGGGTGGCAGGTCTCTCCTGTGGCATCCTGGGAATGGGGACAAAACAAACCCCATCCTTCCCTTTCGATCTTTGTCCCCAGGGTGACCCAGTGGAGAGGTACCCTGTGCTGGAGAGCGTCCTGCAGGGAGGTGACAGCCGAATGCAGAGCAGCACTGAGACCTGCCTGACAGCAAAGGTGCCCGGTGGCCGCAGAGCAGCCCAGGTGAGCTGGTTCTCTTGGGGGCCAGTAAAGCAGCCCTTCTCTGGCCCTGGTTTTGATGAGGTGTGGAGCAGCACAGAGATGTTTCTCCAGCCTCCAGGCCTGACAAGTGTGTCCCAGTGCCCCCTTGAGAGATCCTGCTCCAGGGAAGCGCCCCCCCATAGAGCAGAGGCTGTATCCAGCCATGTGGCTCAGGGTACGGCTGCCCCGAGGGGTCCTGCAGGGAGGACGGGGTCATGTGCCTGGTGGCTCTGGCACAGAAATGGGGATCTGAAGCCCCGTGGCCATGGCTGGCGGGTTCAACCTCTCTGAGTGCCTCAACCCTTCTCCCCAGGAGCGTTTAACCCGGCCCCTTTTTCAGGGTGTGGAGATGGATGGTGGTGATGTCCTGGTGGCTCCATCTCACTCCCACTTGAAAGTTGTGATGTCTGAGATGCAGGGCCACCTGAAGGCCCTGGCAGAGATCTCCAGGGAGTTTGTGTTCCCTTTTCTGATATCTTGGGGCTAGAATGTGCTGGGGTTATGGGGTGATGGGTTATCGTATGCCAGAGTTTAAGCAAGTTTGGACTAAAGCGTGTTATTGTTGGCCCTGGGTTCCTGAAGTTACGGGAGTTTTTACCTTATCTTGTGTTCTGCATGTCTTGGGGTTTTTTTGGGCGGTGGTTTTTTTTTTGTGATGAGTCATTTATTCAGCTTGCTTTCCTTTTTAGGGATTGGACAGGGGCCTTTGTTTTGTTACAATGTTTCTTCTGGTTGTTTTTGGCTCTTCTGGCGGATTGTGTTTTCTGTCTTGAAACCACCATTTCTGGTCTAACATGTCTGGCTAGGTTGGGCAGTGTCACTTCTGGCATGGTCTGACTCATTCCTGGTGAGTTGGTCGGTTGGTGAGTGGGTATGGAGGACTTGCATTCTATGGAGAATGACTGCCAGGTGACTCAAGGGCAGTTCGGGGGGGGGGGGGGTGAGAGGTCTTCTGGCCCCTGGGGAACGACTGCCAGAGGACTAAGTGTACATGTGAATTTGTGTGGACATCCAAAGTCATGGTCATTTCTCCTGCCTTGAGGAAGAGCCATGGGAAGACACCAGCCGGATGGAAGCACAAGCATTTCCCCAAGGTTACGTGGCTGTTTGACTTTTGCTTTTGAGTAAGAAACCTGCAAAGAGGCTGCTGTCATTAAATTTAGTGAATTTCTGTAAATTTCAGGACCGAGTATCCCATCACTTGAAACATTCCTGAAATGACGGTGGAGGTTTGTCTGCACATTCTGGATGCTTTGGGTTTGAACATCTCCTCGTGGTGGTGCCTTCATGCAGTCCTTAGCTCCTATCCCAAAGCACAACGTGTGCTTAAGTGGTGGAGTCCCCATCCCCAGGGGGATTTAAAAGCCGGGTAGATGAGGTGCTTAGGGACAGGTTTTAGTGGTGGGATGGAAGGGTTAGGGGAACGGTTGGGCTTCATGATCTTAAAGGGCTTTTCCAACCTAAAGGACTCTGTGATTCTATGGTTCTGTTCTATGACCATGCTGTGTTTATTGCTGAATATATGTTTTCATGTCATTCAAACGAGAAAGTAAGCAGAGGTTGTACCTGCAAAAGAATTCAGATAGCTCACTCTGTTCCCCAGAGTGAGCATACAAGCACTGGAAGCAGTTTGCAGGGTCAGAATTTCAGGCTGCTCTGGGGGATAAACCCTCAGGAGAGGAAAGAGAAATCCCTCTTTTTTAAATACAGCTCTACTTATCTTAATATTCCGTTGTGTTGGATTGTGTTGGCGGTCAGACTCCAAGCATGTGGTCAAACTGTTAAAAGGTCAAGATATTTAAGGATCATTTAGTGCATTAAAACCTCTCACAAGCAGCACGCTCTCTTGCCCTGTGGGTAGTATAATGGCATGGCTGGCATGACTGGTAATTTTCCTTTTCTTTCCTAGGACAAGGATGCATTTATGAAGGCAAATCCAGGGTACAAAGTGGTGCCCCACAACAAACCACCTTGTGAAAAACCAGACATCCACCCCTACAAAGAGGAAAAAGCTATGGGCCTTGGCTTCAGGCTCTGCAAAAGCTGTACCAAGCCCGAGGAGAGTGACAAAGAGTGAAGAAATGCCCCAGCGTAACTTGGGGATGGCAGGCGAGGTGTTTCCACCCATCTTCCTCAAACATAGCAGCCTCGTTTTGTTTGAGGATGTGGTGCTGGAATGCAACTGCCAGACCGGTTTTCTTTGCTGGACATGGTACTGTGGTGCAAATACCTTTCAAGTCCCAAATTAAGTTGCCAAGACACTGGTTAAACTTCTGCCTAACAACCTTAATTTTTCCAGGGAATGGTCCCGAGCCCGTGTAATTTATTGTTGTAGAGAGAGGTTTTGTACAGTTTAGTGAAAGCAAATTGGGAAACAGGAGTGCATGCTCAGTGAGACCTGTGGAAAGTTACTTCTCTTTGGTGGCTCATCACTGCTGAAGTTGGTGTCTCAGCAATAGAGCAGGGATAAGGCTTCCCTTTCACAGTGTGGCTGTTTTGCGAGACGTGGGCCACAGAGTGTCTCCCTCTCTCACAGTGACACTATGTTAAATTGGGCCCCTACATTACTTCCAAGGCACTCCCCCCAAAACAGACAACTAGTCTTCATCATGATGACAAGCAAACACTGTTCTGAGTAGAAAAGCCACTCCATGAGTAATGCAGTGCACGTGTTCATTGGTCTCCCTTCTTGTTGTCCTTTTCTGAGCTCCTGAGGTGCTGGAGGGCTGGAGGTGAGAATGACAGAATCATAGAATGGTTTGGGTGTGAAGGGACCTTAAAGACCATCTGGTTCCACCCCCGCTGCTATAGACAGGGACACCTTCCACTAGACTGGGTTTCTCAAAGCCCCATCCAACCCGACTTCCAAGTACTCGGAGAAAGAACAGTCATGTCCCCATTTTACTTTCCTCGGTTATATATTGCATTGGCAGGGCAGCGAGTGGGCAGGCAGCTTGCCTGGCCAGTGCCTGCACGGTTCTGGTACCGAGGATCAAGCGCTTCATGCTTCAGAGCTGTCAGGCCAGCATTTTCACCACTAAATGTGGCTCTAAATTAACGCTAAATGGATATAGAAATTTTGCTTCAGAGCTTGATCATGTCCCTTTGTTCCCTCATTTTACCTGTTCTGTGGCTGCGGAGGGAACCAATCCCGGGGTAGGAGCATGCATTGAGTTACAGACATGTGGTATCAAAGCATCTTTGTGTATATTCATGCATAAGATCATTACAGGTGCTGTTTTAAAGATACCCACCTCTGCAGTACATAGAACCTTTGGCAGTAAAGCTGTAAATCCAGGCAATGGAGGGTTAAGCACACAGATCCAACTGAATCCTGCAAAGAGCTTTGGAAGCCTCTCCCAGAGTGTACAGAAATGGTTATTTGTGATTCTCTTGAACTGCCTTTTGTGGCAGCTTGCTTCGAGTGTCCATGACAAGGAGTCTCCTGGGGGTTAACGCTGCAAAGGGTAGGTCCTTTAAACAAGCAAATGAATAAACTTTAGACTTGATGTTACTCTTTTAACAGATCCTACACAAAGGGGAGGCCTGAGCAGGCTGCTTGTAGCAGGTGAGCGTGCCCTGGCTGCACAAGAGGTAAGGAACCCTCCCTTACTACGAGACCTCTGAAGAGGAGTGGGAAATGAAATGTAAGAGACCTACCTCTGGTGGGACTGAAGCATGAGCCCTGTGCTACCAGTCTTGTAGGTAGACGTGAAGGTAGAGGCTGGGCCCAGTTTTTGATATCTGTTCAATATTAGCTCTGCTGGCCAAATATTTGATCAGACCAGGCAAGTCTGCCCACTGAGAGGATATTGTCACAGGTGGAAGGGTTGAAATACAGTGGCTGTGTTAACAAACAGATTTGAAAACTCTTTTGGGGGCAGGGATTTGATATGCTTATGTAATGCCTCACACAACTGTGGCCTTGGCAGTCATAGCAAAAGAAATACCTCACAATTTCCATACAGGCTGTGTCATTCTGTATGTGTTCTGAAAACATGCAAGTGCTGACAAGCAGTCCATGTGCTGCAGGATATTACTATTTAATAAGTCTTCATGCCTAAAAAGAGTTTTGTAGTTCAGTTGCTATCACAAACATTTTGCTTTTATGAAGGAGTCTAGTAAATAAAAATATCCACAGTAGCGCAGAGACCTCTGGTCTGTCTTTAGACTGATTATGAGTTTCAATCTATTTTTTGGGCCAGCTATGAAAATTGTTCAGAAGGTGGCTTGTATGTTGAGTAAAATAGGTCGTCAGCGCCATATATCTCTAGCCTGGAAAGAAGAGCCATGCAAGAGAGGAGGGTTTCTTCTCTTGTTCTTACTGGGATGAAAAGCAATAATAAACTATCTCTGTGTGATACCCCTGAATGCAAAATGTGTAGTGCATTTGTGATGGATTGCTCCAGTACTGCCAGGACTGAGCCAAGACTCAGTGCTTTGCACAGGTTTGAGCAGGGGAAGTCTTTGTGCAGGTGTGCTGCAGCACAAAAAATAAGAAACACTGGGGCAAGGCTGGCAGAGAGGTGGATAGAAATTGATTATTTTGTGCTAAAATGAGTATGTCCTGTAGTTTTCTGTTGTGGTTTAACCCTAGCCACCAACGAAGCACCACACAGGGGCCTGCTTTCTTGCTCACTCCCCGCTGCCCCAGTGGGATGGGGGAGAGAACTGGAAGTGTAAAAGTGAGAAAACGCATGGGTTGAGATAAGAACTGTTTAATAATTGAAATAAAGTAACATGATGGTAGTTGTAGTAGTAGCAGTAATACTGATACCTTAAGGGTCGAAAGACCCCCAGATGTAAGCGGCCTACATGCATAAGATTTAGGCGTCATTGTCTAATTTGCTGATGCTTTGCTAAAAATCAGTAGTGTCTAGTTTGGATGTTTTGCTAAAGTCAGTAGTGTCTAGCTTGGATGTTTTTTTTAAGTCAGTAGTGTAGCTACTTGACACTTGTGGTGAGGCAGAATGCTTATGGGTGAGGATGAGAGGGGAGGCCAACAGAAAAGATATCCTGTTGGGAGTCTGTTATAGACCACCCGACCAGGATGAGGATGTTGACGAAGAATTCTACAAGCAGCTGGCAGGAGTCTCTCAGCCACGAGCTCTTGTTCTTGTGGGGGACTTCAACTTCCCAGACATTTCTGGAAATACAATACAGCAGAAAGGAAACAGTCCAGAAGGTTCCTGCAGTGTGTGGAAGATAACTTCCTGACACAGCTGGTAAGTGAGCCTACCAGGGGAGGTGCCTTGCTTGACCTCCTGTTCACTAACAGAGAAGGACTGGTGGGAGAGGTAGTGTTCAGAAGTCATCTAGGCCTTAGTGATCATGAAATGGTAGTTTTCAATCTTTGGTGAGGTAAGGAAGGGGGTCAGCAAGACCGCCACCATGGATTTCCGGAGGGCAGACTTTGACCTGCTCAGAACGCTGGTTGGGAGAGTCCCTTGGGAGATGGTCCTGAAGGGCAAAGGGGTCCAAGAAGGTTGGGTATTTTTCAAGGAAGAAGTCTTAAAGGCACAGGACCAGGCTGTCCCATGTGCCGTAAGACAAATTGGCAGGGAAGACGACCGGCCTGGCTGGACAGAGGACTACTAGTGCGACTAAGGGAAAAAAGGAGAGCTTACCAGCTCTGGAAGAAGGGGCAGGCAACCCAAGAAGAGTACAGGGATCTTGTCAGGTGACGCAGAGAGGAAATTAGAAAGGCAAAAGCCCAACTAGAAGTCAACCTGGCCACTGTTGTAAGGGATAATAAGTTTTTATAAATATGTTAACAGCAAAAAGAGAGCCAGGGAGAACCTCCATCCTCTAGTGGATGCAAGGGGGAACATTGCCACTAAAGATGAGGAAAAGGCTGAGATACTCAACGACTTCTTTGCCTCAATCTTTAATGGCCCGACGAGTTATCCCCAGGGTACCCAGCCTCCCGAGCTGGAATATGGGGACAGTGGGTGGAATAAACCCCCCATAATCCAAGAGGAAGCAGTCTTTGACCTGCTATGCCACCTGGAAATCCACAAGTCTATGGGGCCGGATGGGATCCACCCAAGAGTGCTGAAGGAGTTGGCAGAGGAGCTTGCCAGGCCACTCTCTATCATTTATCAGCAGTCCTGGATAACAAGGGAGGTCCCAGATGACTGGAGGTTGGCAAATGTGACGCCTATCTTCAAGATGGGCCGGAAGGAGGATCCAGGGAACTACAGACCAGTCAGCCTGACCTCAGTACCGGGGAAGATTATGGAGAGGTTCATCTTGAGTGTGCTCACCAGGCACATGGAGGACAATCAGGGGATCAGGCCCAGTCAGCATGGGTTCATGAAAGGCAGGTCTTGCCTAACCAACCTGATTTCCTTCTACGACCAGGTGACCCACCTGGTAGGTGAGGGAAAGGCTGTGGATGTTGTATACCTGGACTTCAGCAAAGCCTTCGACACAGTCTCCCATAGCATTCTCCTGGAGAAGCTGGCAGTTCATGGCCTAGATGGATGTACTCTTCACTGGGTTAAAAACTGGCTGGATGGCCGAGCCCAGAGAGTCGTGGTGAATGGAGCTAAATCCAGTTGGTGGCCGGTCACAAGCTGTGTCCCCCAGGGCTCAGTTCTAGGGCCAGTCTTGTTTAATATCTTTATCAATGACCCGGATGAGGGGATTGAGTGTGCCCTCAGTAAATTTGCAGACGACACCAAACTGGGTGGTAGTGTTGATCTGCTGGAGGGGAGGAGGGCTCTGCAAGGGACCTGGACAGGCTGGATCGATGGGCCGAGGCCAACTGTATGAGGTTCAAAAAGGCCAAGTGCCGGGTCCTGCACTTTGGCCACAACAACCCCATGCAACGCGACAGGCTTGGGGAAGAGTGACTAAATCTGCCTGGTGGAAAAAGACCCGGGGGTACTGGTTGACAGCCAGCTGAATATGAGCCAGCAGTGTGCCCAGGTGGCCAAGAAGGCCAATGGCATCCTGGCCTGTATCAGGAATCGTGTGACCAGCAGGAGTAGGGAAGTGATCGTGCCCCTGTACTCAGTGCTGGTGAGGCCGCACCTCGAATACTGTGTTCAGTTTTGGGCCCCTCACTACAAAAAAGATGTTGCATTGCTGGAACGTGTCCAGAGGAGAGCAACCAAGCTGGTGAGGGGTCTGGAACACAAGTCATACGAGGAACGGCTGAGGGAACTGGGGTTATTTAGTCTGGAGAAGAGGAGGCTGAGGGGAGACCTGATCGCCCTCTACAACTGCCTGAGAGGAGGCTGTAGTGAGGTGGGGGTTGGCCTCTTCTCCCTGTAACAGACGATAGGACGAGGGGGAATGGCTTGAAGCTGCGCCAGGGCAGGTTTAGGCTAGACATTAGGAAAAACTTCTTCACCGAGAGGGTTGTCAGGCTCTGGAATGGGCTGCCCAGGAAGGTGGTGGAGTCCTCATCCCTTGAGGTCTTTAAAAGAAGGATAGATGAGGTGCTCAGGGACATGGTTTAGTGGTGGGATGGCAGTGCTAGGTTAACGGTTGGACTCGATGATCTTAAAGGTCTTTTCCAACTGAGGTGATTCTATGATTTTATGATTCTATACTTATTAAATTTGGAACCCTATTTAAGGACAGGAAGAATCGGCAGGGGGAATGGAGCAGAAGGATAATCATGGTTTGCCAAGGTTGCTAGACTAGAAGGAATAAGAACTAATTGAGGCAGGAAGATTTGTGGCTCCTTACGAAGGACAGTTTTTCCTAAGAACCAGGAGTTTACCTCAAGAACTGGTTTACACCGGCCCTGGAGTTTGGACAACAGCCAAGGAGCAACTGAGTCTGCGCAAGAACAAGGGGTTACTGGCGGTGACGAAGAGGAGCCATCAGCCTTCATCCCCACGACCCCCGACGACCACCACAAGGAGGCACTGAGCAAGTGCAGTGGGGAGGGATTTATGGAAATGACCACCCGAAGCTAATTTTAATACAAAGTGGAGACAGGTTATGCATATGTCTAGGCATATCGGGAAACTTCATGCATATGGAACACTTTGCTACATATAAATGGGACAAGTTGCCGCTTGTAGGTATGCACGTTAGGTGGAGCGATCCCCCGTGCATCCGGCGCTGAGAATAAAGAATGCCTGCCTTTTAACACTACATTGGTGTTACGAGGTTCGTAATTCCCGATTTCGGTGACACTACTACTAATATATAGCACAAGTGATGCACAATGCAATTGCTCACCACTTGCCAAATGATGCCCACCCAATCCCTGAGCAGTGATTGCTGCTTCCCTGGCCAACTCTCCTGAGCATGATGCCATATGGGATGGAATATCCATCTGGCCAGCTGGGGTCATCTCCCTGTACCCCTGGCAGAGCAGGGGAAGCTGAAAAGCCCTTGACCGGTGTAAGCCCTGCTCAGCACCAGCTGAACCATCAGTGAATTATCAACATTCTTCTCCTAAATCCAAACCACAGCACTGTGCCAGCTGCTAGGAAGGAAATGAACTCTGTCTCAGCCAAAACCAGGACACTCAATTTTTAACTTCTCCAGAGGTAACAATTGTCACAAACAGACAGTTCTTGGCATTAGTTCTATTGTAGTTGGTGAATGCACACCGCGCTGCAACACTTGGTCAGAGCAGAATCTCATTAGATTTACTGCTCGGTCCAATGTATTCATTACCTGGTATTGTTCCATAGCCACTTTGATCAATAGCCACAAACAATGCAATATACAATAAATGTAAATTGGTGTTCCTATGGTTATGTAGATTTGATAACTCCCTAAGCAAACCGTCAATTGAAGTCCTCTGGAAGGGATAAGTTTTCACATTTCTCTCTGGGCAAACTGGGTGCAGATGGAGTCAGAGTATTGCAAAGGCTGCCCCATTTGCATGAGAAGCTGGGAACCTGCTTTAGCTGTTGCTCTGACTCATGGGTTTGGGTCACATGGTTAGAAAGGGAGCCCCTGAACTGTCCATTCACTGACCTCACCCATGCCCCATGGCATGGGTTTCAATGCAAACCTGAGAAGAGCAGCCTTGCCTTAGGGGGTGTTGCAGACTACCTGCAAACCAGTGTGCAAGACACTCCTACCCACACCACACACCACACCACACCACACCACACCACACCACACCACACCACACCACACCACACCACACACCTCATTCAGCGTCTTCAGTTCCACTGAGCCAGCCTGAGCACCTCTCCCAGGCAATCCACACCACTGGGAAGTCTCTTCTAGCCACCAGCCTTTGCTGCAGTGCTGAACCTGAGCTGGGATGGGATAGAAGGCCTAAATCTTGGGGTCCTCAAGTCTGGTGGCATCCTGGAAAAGAAACAATTACAATGGGAGATTTGGTGCTTATGAAGAACAGCACCTGCCTGGAATTTGGTCGTCAAAAACTTCTTGATTTGCAAAGAGGTGTGTTCTGAAGGAGCACCAAAATAACTTGCTCCTAAATCCTGTGTGAGGAACTGTGATGGAAGACAGCTGTCCCTGTCTGGTTTTCATTGGAAAGTGCATGCAGGAATTGTGGGCTGGCTGGTGTTACATATTTCAAAAGTGGTATGCAGCCACAGCACCACTTTGATTGCATAGCAAAAGGTCACGTGGTAACTTTTGATAGACGGCCGATAGGGGTAAGACAGACAAGCTGTTGGATGCCTCTTTGGCCTTTCCCAGGTCTAGAGCAGCAGCAGCAAACTGTAAGCCAAAGAGAGCTCGGGAGCAAGTGCTCTTGAGTTTCTGTGTCAGGATTTGCCATGAGAAACATCTCATTACGCTTGTCTCAGCCCTGCCTTGGCATCCAGGGCCTACCTCTGCCCCAGGCACCACTGAATGGACAGGCAGCCTGGTGCCGGGTACTGGTGCAAGGCGGGGAAGTGGCAGTAACTCCTGCACAGTCCTGGCCCAAATTTAACCTCATGGGTATTACCTGTCTCTGTTTTGAACTACAACATTTTGCTACTCCAGCATTGTGCATTTCCATTTGCAATGTTGGAGTAGGATGTATGAGGCAACAGAGAGATCAAGGTTCCCTGGTGTTATTGGGAGCTTTGGACACTGCCCAGGATGTTGAAAGGATCAAATGCCCTGTGGATTTTAATGAAGTGGAAAAGGAAACTAAGCAGATGATCACACAGGACAGAAAACCAAACTAGAACAAAAGGCTGCTGTCCCAGAACTGTAAAATAAGTCTGAATCTGAAGCAAAACCAAGGTGTGGAGCCTGAACAGGGCAGCTTTCCGTCAGAGAATGATGTCCTTTCTGGAGAAGCAAGGGTTTCTAGCCCACACGCCTGCTCTTAGATGACTTTTGCCTGATGTGGCTCCCTTCTCAGACTGCTTCAGGATGGGCTCTCCTTTATATCGGTGTCGCTCCACTCCCCATGTGTCATTGCGTCTTGATCACAGCTCAGAGTCCTGTCTTGGTATCTTTCCAGCCTGGAGGAGGTATTTGTACAGGAGCAGGATACGGGTTCCCTGAAATCTCTCTGTACTTCAGGAAAAGTTGTACTGGCTTTAGATGTGTTTTCCTGCTTTTCCTTAACATTAAAGGGTCAGGGCTTCTGGGTATGTTCAGGCAGGTACAGAAAGATTTTTACAAGGCTTTCAAACAGTGTGATAGCTGTGGGATGCAAGAAGTGCAGAAGCCGAATGGGCAGTAACCGCAAGGCTAAGAAGAGGAGGAGCAAGAGGACGTCACCGTGACCACACAGTGACTGGCAGGACTAGGATGTGGCTTTGCTATAAAGCTTAGGGCTCGAAAATTAACTGCATCACTTGGAGCATCCATACTGTGTATGCTGTGTTTCCTTGACCCGCAGACAGCAGGGTGTCTGCGTGATCCTTCGGGTAACCTTAAAGTTGATACAAGAACCAACAGATAGCTAGCAAAGCAAGCTGCCTTTTTTGAAAACTGACAATGAAGAGTAGGAATCCATACTATCAGCTGTGTGACACTATTTCTACAATATACTGTGCAGTAGGTCTTGAGTGCCATCTAAAACTGGGTATGTTTTATAGGAGGCATAGAGATGGGGAAAGGGATGGACGCCTGCCAGCTTTCCTCCTTCTCATTCTGGATTCACATCTCATCACCTCACTTTCTGTCTTCATTTTCTCCTGTAACTAGTCTTCCCACTGCTCTCCCTGGAGTGCCACTCCTAGCCTCATCTCCCACGACTCTTGTGGTAAAAGGGTGACAGTCCATCCTGCCATGAACTGGGTCTGCTACAGCTTGGAGGAAGTCACAGCTTCTGTGGTGGGAGGGGACGGGCGGGGCGGAGGATCTGACTGAGCACCCAGCTGTAACTTGTGGTCTGCAAGGAGCTGTGGTGGTGGGAAGAGAGCTGCAGAAAGCGAGAGAGATGCCAGCTCCACAATCCAAGCAGGGAAACAACAGGGAAAGATGACGCCACTCACTGAGTCCTATCATTTTATGACAGCACAAAGCAGTGAAAAGGTGGGTCTCTGGCAAACAGTGCTTCTTAGGTGGGCTCGATGCATGCTGTGTAGCTTATCTTCAGAAGTTGTTTGTATTTTATTTGGCTTGCCAGGTCACCAGTGCCGTTCAGCTGTTCTGCAGGAGCATTTCCACAGTTCTGTGGGAAGAAATCTGGAGATATTTACATTTCCTCCATGGCAAAGCAAACCAGCTATCTGTCTTGCACCAAAGAAGATGCAGCTGTTACTTTATCTTGCTTCATTAATACTGACAAGAACAAGGAGGACCCATCAGCAGCAGTAACACAGTGACCGTGAAAGCTCCTGCCTTTGTCATTGCAACCCTTGTCAGAGGAATGGATTCATGCAATGCACTTTTCTGTTCTCATTACAGTCTTTGTCAGGACAGTAAGTTTTTAGTCCATCGTGCACCTTGCTAAGAGACAGTGGAGTGGCTGAGGACTCCTATTTGCTGTGGTCTGTAACTTGCCTGGACACTGCCTGCCTTCAGTCTCCTTGCTGCAGGGAGAGAGGAGCCAGACAGAGCTGATGAGTGGAGATGCTGTTAACCACATGTCATTGGGATGATGGTGGATTTGAGCCTAACTCAGGGCTGCCTGCAGCCGTGGAAGACAAAATCTTTCTTTCCCCAGCAGGGCTTATCCTTAAAGGATTTAGTTGTACTGGAGCAACTGGGGGGCACAGTGCTGCCCTGAATTACTGCAGTGCCAAGATGGGGTGGTCGTTCGCAGATAGATTCCCAGCTGTCCTGGCAGCACCCACGTCTGGGACATGTGGTGGAGCCCTGAAAACTGACTGCTGGGAGGACACGAGCAGGGAATAAGCTGTTCATCATCCATTCCATAAATAACGTGTGGACTGCTGTCCGAGGTGCTAACAACAGATGGTACCAAGCTGTGGTACCCCTTACAGAAAGACATAAAGGCTTTTCAAAGGTGACAACTGGAAGAAAAAGGCCGGTGCTCCAATTTCCCTGCTGGGCTCACATTTAGAAAGCCCATGCTCAGTTGTGAATTCATCTGCAGGTTCCTTCTGTCCCTCAGCTTTGGCTTTCCTGGCTGCTCTTCTGGTTCCCTACAGGCACAAACCAGGAAGGAAACAGTGCAGTTCTCAGCTCCACAATGGCTGACATCAGCCATGGGCAAACCTTTTCTTTCTTGTTCCCACGTGGAGGAGGATATGTTTTTAGTGACACCAAAGGCTTTTGCGACTCTGTACTATTTTTATTTATTTTTTTTCCTTTAATTTAGAGGAAAACTAAGGAATCCAAATCCATTCTAGTTTTGATGGCTTCAAAACAAACCAAAAATTAGTTTGAAAGACTGACACTTCTTTCACTCTAAAGTATTCCAGAACAGCCACAAAGTTACAAGCTAAGAGATGAAAAGTCCTGGCAGTCAGATGAAGTCCCCGGTGACTGTAAAAGGGAAACATTGTGCCCCTTTTCAAAAAGGGTCGAAAGGAAGACCCCAGGAACTACCACCCTGTCAGCCTCACCTCTGTGCCTGGGAAGATCATGGAACAGATCCTCTTAGAAGCTACGCTAAGGCACATGGAGGCCAGGGAGGTGATTCGAGATAGCCAGCATGGCTTCCCCAAGGGCAAGTCCTGCCTGACAAACCTAGTGACTTTCTATGATGGAGTGACAGCATCAGTGGACAAGGGACAACCAATGGATGTCATTTCTCTGGACTTCTGCAAAGCTGGAGAGCTATGGCTTTGATGGGTGGACTGTTTGATGGATAAGGAAGTGGCTGGATGGTCACATCGAGAGGATAGTGGTCAACGGCTCGATGTCCAGATGGAGACCGGTGACGAGTGGTGTCCCTCAGGGGTCCGTACTGGGACCAGTGCTGTTTAATGTTTTCATCAATGACTTAGACAGCGAGATCGAGCGCACCCTCAGCAAGTTTGCAGATGACCCCAAGCTGAGTGTGCAGTTGATACGCCAGAAGGACGGGATGTCATCCAGAGAGACCTGGACAGGCTAGAGAGGTGGGCCCGTGCGAACCTCATGAAGTTCAACAAGGCCAAAGGCAAGGTCCTGCCCCTGGGTCAGGGCAACCCCTGGTATCAATACAGGCTGGGGGAAGAAAGGATGGAGAGCAGCCCTGCCGAGAGGGACTTGGGGGTGCTGGGGGATGAAAAGCTGGCCATGAGCCGGCCGTGGGCGCTGGCAGCGCAGAAGCCAACCCTACCGTGGGCTGCAACAGGAGAAGCGTGGCCAGCGGCGAGGGAGGGGATTGTGCCCCTCTGCTCTGCTCTGGGGAGACCTCCCCTGGAGCCCTGCGTCCAGCTCGGGAGCCCTCAGCACAAGGAGGACATGGAGTTGTTGGAGCGGGGCCAGAGGAGGGCTACTAAAATGCTCCGAGGGGCTATAAAATGCTCCGAGGGCTGGAGCCCCTCTGCTATGAGGCCAGGCGGGGAGAGTTGGGGGTTTTTGGAGAAGAGAAGGCTGCGGGCAGAGCTGATTGTGGCCATTCAGTGCTTAAAGGGGGCCCAGAGGAAAGATGGGGAAAATTATTTTAGTAGGGCCAGCTGTGACAGGACAAGGGGGGATGGCTTTAAACTGAAGCAGGGGAGGGTTAGACTGGATCTAAGGAAGAAATTCTTTCCAATGAGGGTGGTGAAACCCTGGCAGGGTTCCATCCCTGGGAACATTCCAGGCCAGATTGGACGGGGCTGTGAGCAACCTGATGTGGTTAAAGGTGTCCCTGCTCACTGCAGGGGGGTTGGACTAGATGACCTCTAGGGGTCCCTTCCAACCCAAAACATTCTATGATTCAGTGATTCTGTGATTCTAAGTGTTGTGGCTAACCTGAAATTTTTTTCTCCTTTTTTTTTATCCACTGATAGTACCAGGAGACAAAAAGGGGATATCTTTCAAAGCAGAACATTTGTTTTCCTCTGCCCTTTGTCTTTTTACCAGTGATCTGAACATTGGTGTTTTTATTGTGAGAATGTTTTAGTACTGCGTCACTGCAGTAACAGCTGTGATAGAGATACTGGAGGCTGTAGGACGGGTGGAAGATGAGGGTGGAGACCATCAGGCTGGCAAAGCCGAAAGAAAAAGCAGGGGCCTGGCGTTGCCTGGAGAGAGAGGGTCCAGTTTCCGAAGTAGTCCAGCTCATGTCCCCATCTCCTGTGCAGGAATCCCACACACGCACTACAAAGCAATGTGACCCATAGAAAAAGGTTTGCTTAGCTCTGGATTGCCCAGGGTATAGCTTGGAATTCAGCCCTTGCCAGCGGGAAGGAAACATGCCCTGCCAGCAGGCGCGGAGGCATGAGACCTTGGCTGGGGTCAAGGGATGTGTCAGGGGACCTATGTGAGACCCTGGCCCCTGGAGTGGTGGCTGGAGGATGGGTTGGTCAAGGGCCCCTGATGGGACCCCTGCAGGGCCTGCTGCCTTGGACCAAGGGCACCTTCCCTTGTCACACAGAGCACCTCATGGGCTGGAAGAGGGATACTCGGGAGAGTTTCGGCCAGTTTCTGGAGAAAAGCTTCCCCCCCACACACACTGCCTCTCCCAGGGGCTTTCTCAGCCCTGGCACCCTTCCCAAGGACAGCCCCACTGGGTGGGTGCAGGCAGCACCACGGGACAGAACAGGCAGCAGCCGCAACAGTCAGAGGTGGGGTAACGCTGGCACCCCGGAGACCCTTCTAGCCCAGCGTATGAGAGACATTGCCCACAAGACTGGGTTTATATCCCTTTTCCCAAAGTGTTACATGTCTCTTAAAGCATTAACCTCTTGACCCACGCTATTCCTTGCTGGAGTGTAAAACAGCCAAAAGATACTTTTGGATTTGTCTCTGATTTCCTGCATTTTTCCTGAAAAAGGCAGGTTTTTATCTCCCTTAATTGATTCTATTTTAATCATGGCATTGCTCAGTATTATCAGTTAAACCAGACACATGACATCAAGTGCTGATTTTGGATCCCTTTTTTTTGCCATCTGGAGCACCTTGCACACAAACTTTTCCCTGGCTGCGCTGGCCACTGGGTCGGTGAAGGTCACAGGTAACAGGGCAGGACTCCTTTCTGGAGCTCCTCCAGCCGTGGATGCCAAGGGTAAAAGCCCTAACACCCAGGTGTGATAAAGCCTTAACTACCCAAGCGTTCTGCTCCATGGACATGAGAATTCCTGCCTAATCTCACCACACATTTCATTTCCATGTGGCTTTTGGCAGGATATGAATGGCTCTTCAGTGCTGCTGGTTCGTCCCCTCTTTCAGTAAAAACAGCAAATTTTCTTCCTGTTGGACCTGCCTTAATTCCAGTGTCTCGGGGACTGAAAGCTGGCACAGCGTGTGGGCAGGGTATGCTTTCTTTGACATCCACCTGCTGCCCTGTGTGGTCCTCCCCAGGCTGCAGTGTGGACATCTGCTCTACCATGGTCCTCAGGTGGAGGGAGGACACCTGGACACAAGGGACAGCCTGCCTCACCATGGTCTTTACCATGGGCTGCAGGGAAATCTCCGCTCTGGCACCTGGAGCGCCTCCTCCCCCTCCTTCTTCTCTGACCTTCGTTCTTCTCTGAAACCTTTTACTGGGTTTAAGTGGCAAGGGTTTTGGAAGGGGGGGGGGGGGGGGGAGAAGGGGGGAGGCCTTGACGGGATGGCTTCTGTGAGAAGACACCAGAAGGTGACCCCATGTCAGGCAGAGCCAGTTTCAGCCAGCTCCAAGACAGACCCACCTCCATCCAAATCACACCCCATCAGCGATGCTGGTGATAACATATTTAAGAAGCGTGTATTGGGTTTGTGTGGCAAAGTCTTTCTAGTGTGGGGGGGCTACAGGGGTGGCTTCTGTGAGAAGCTGCTAGAAGTTTTCCCTGTGTCTGCCGCTGGACAAGGCCAAGCCCATCAGTGACGGAGGAAGCGCCTCTGTGATAATGTATTTAAGAATTAAAACAAACCTGCTGGGGCTCAGTAGCGAGACATAGAAGTGAGAGGATGTGAGAGAAAACAGCCCTGCAGACACCAAGGTCAGTGAAGAAGGAGGGGGAGGAGGTGCTCCAGGCGCCGGAGTGGAGATTTCCATGCAGCCCATGGTGAGGCAGGCTGCCCCCTGGCAGCCCATGGAGGTCCATGGTGGAGCAGATCCCCACCTGCAGCCCGTGGAGGACCCCATGCCGGAGCGGGTGGATGCCTGAAGGGAGGAGGCTGTGACCCCGTGGGAAGCCTGCGCCAGATCAGGTTCCTGGCAAGCCATTGCAGACCCGTGGGGAAGGAGCCCATGCCAAGCAGGTTTGCCAGCAGAACTTGTGACCCCACAGGAGACCCAGCGCTGGAGCCGTCTGCTCCTGAGGGACTGCACCCCGTGGAAATTATGGACCCATGCTGGAGCAGTTTGTGAAGAACTGTAGCCCATGGGAAGGACTCATGTTGGAGAAGTTTGTGGAGGACTGTCTCCCGTGAGAGGGACCCCACGCATGAGCAGGGGAAGAGTCCTCTCCTGAGGAGGAAGAAGCAGCAGAGACAACGTATGATGAGCTGACCCCAACCCCCATTCCCATCCCACTGCGCCGCTGGGGGGAGTAGGGAGAGAAATCTGGGAGTGAAGTTGAGCCCAGGAAAAAGGGAGGGGTGGGGGGAAGGTGTTTTTAAGATTCAGCAGTTTTTATCCTCTCCTTCTCTGATTTTGATTGATAATAAATTAAATTAATTTTATCAAATTGAGTCTGTTTTGCCCGTGATCTCTCCCTGTCCTTATCTCAACCCATGAGCTGTTTGATTTACTTTTCTCTCCTCTGTCTGGTTAAAGAGAGGACTGATAGAGCGGCTTTGGTGGGCCCCTGGCATCCAGCCAGGGTCAAACCACCATACTGTGTCAGGAAACAAGCTATTTCAAGACATTTAGATTTTGTTTCCTGTTGTCATCTCTAGTGACAAAGTCCTGGATGTTGTTATCACTCTTCGCACTCTTGACTGACTTTGTCTTCCTGTCCTTTATAAGTTGTGTCTACTGATTACTTCTCTTTTGTTAATGTGTTCATGGCAATGTTCATCATCAGCACAACTCATAGCTAAGCCTAGCTAAGAAAAGGTCCTCATTTTGTGTAATCTCTTAGCCCTGGAATATTTCAGATCAGTGAGGTGAAACCTAATTTATGACCCCGAGTAGATAGACTGGGTTTTGTGTCCTGGTTTTAAGTTGTGAGGAGAACAGAACTTGGAAAGTTGTGTCATTCTAAGCTTGGGTTATGTGTCTTACAGACTTCTGGGACACAGCTGGACAGGAGAGGTTCCAGAGTGTGCATGCATCCTATTACTATAAGGTTCATGCTTGTGTCATGGTGAGGGTAGCATCTCAGCTGTGATCTGATGGGATTTTGACTAATAACAGTCCCAGCTGACACTTGGCCTGTATGTGACTTTTTGTGATTATCCTGCCTTGTATTTCATGACTCTTCCAGTGGTTTAAAAAACTTTCCTATACTGTTCTTTCTTCTCTCATCAGATAAAACCACCACAGCTGGGTATGTTTCACCCTCTTCTGTCTTTCCTGATAGCACTCTTACTGTATTCCCTGGCTTTGCTGTCTTCCTTTTGTCACTGTGTTTCCAGTAATGTGGTCCATACAACTGAATGGACTTATTCAGAAACAGTCTCATCAGAGATGATGTGAGGGAGAGAGCCTTCCTTTCCCGTGTTGTGACGTGACTAGTGGATTATGTAGTACAAGACTGATGTGTTCTGCAGGGGTACTACATAAGATGCTCTTCTCTAGTCTTCTGCCCTTTCTGTTTTACTAGACTTTGCACTTCCCATTTATTAGCTCAAATCAGTCTTGTTTCCTGACTTAGTCTCTTGGTTTGTACTGTTGCTCTAACTTTCCACTGTTTCTCATCACTTGTGAGCATCAGTCAACTTCATTGATATTTTAGTGGTTAAAATAGAGAAGCCTCACATTTGACCCCACTTAGCAGAACGTATCTGTCCCAGTGCTTGTTCACTGTCCTGGGTGATAGACTGCTTGTCATAGTACAAAACAAGAATGTAAAGGAAAATGAGGGGTTGTTTCCCACATCGTGCAAAGAAACGGGCTGGCTGCATGTTTTAAGGCTTGCTGGATATTCTCCCTTTTCTTTCTTCCCTTCTAACAAAGGCCACTTTCCTTGGTTGATGTCCTCCTGGGAAAAATCTGGATAGTGTACATGTGTTTGGTGCGGTGGGTTGATCGGGAGCTGCTGGAGCTTTTGGCCCCATGATAACTGGTTCTTTCTCAGAAGGTGCTTGATGTGGAGCAGAGAGTCACCTACAGGAATTTGAACAGCTGGTACAAGAAGCTGAGAGAATTCCGCCCAGAGATTCTTTGCATTGTGATGGCCAACAAAACTGATGGTGAGTATATATTCTTCTTTCACCCTCTCAGGACTGCAATGTTTTTCTCTTCTGATCCGGTTGAGAAAGAATATCTTTCCTCTGTTAGGTCCAGGTGACTTCTTGAGTGTTAGTCCACCAGGGCTGTATTTTACCAAGGAAATAGCTGGGTCTTCTACTGACCTTGCATGCTGTCTTACAGGGTTTTGTCCTTGCTCTACTAGCAATTAAACATACAAATCTGATCTATTTAAATTGTATTCAAGAGATGTCCTTCCACGTCTGTCCTCACCATGCTGCCCATTTCATCCAGCAAGAACCCAAAAGCTGGTTGGAGCAGTACCCTGTCAAAAACTACAGGATGTCCTGCTGGAAAAAAAGCATAACCTGTTATGTGGCTTCCCCTGATGCAGCCAGTAACTGCCTTTGTCTTGCTAATTCAGCCTGCAGGTTTCCATGGGGCTCCTCTGTGCTAAACTGTCTTAAATATACCTGCTAGCAAAATAGTTCACCTTCCTCTGCAGATGATTGGATGATTCCCTCCTCTTAGGAATGCCCACTAGGCATTCATTATTGCTGTCATTTCATTTGTGATCTGTCTCCTGCATCCTGTGAGAGCGTGTAATGCATCGGCTTTCTGCTCAGCATCAATGAGAGAATACGGACCCTTAGGACCAGAGTCCCCTGCTGTTCTCTGTCAAGTACAGTGTCAGGCCTAGGCTTCCTTGCTGACATGCATGGTAGAAATCATCACAGCTGGGAACAGGTGTTTGCACCTGACTAAGGTGTCTGTGCTCCCACTGTAGTCTACAGAAGTTCATTTGGTTCAGCGGTGTGGTTTGGGGCATGGTTGATCTTACCTAATAAAAGCCTTTCCTATAGGCTGTGTCAAGCCAGCCTTGAATCCATCGATTGCACGGACTCTCCAGGAGGTCTGAGGCAAATGGACTTGGTGTTGACAGCCATATCGTAGACAGGACTTCTGTGTAGATGACCTGCTCTTGGCGTTCTCTGTGCGAGTGGGCACTGCTCCAAGAGAGTCCTCTGCCTTGCCGTCATTTGCTGTACTCCACCTGGACTAGGAAATGATTAGCCCACAGCTCTTAACACAGGCCCAGTTGGCAGAACAGTTGATCCAGCTTCCTGCAAAGAGGTGGGGAGCAGCTGCCTGGGCAGTGCTCGCTGGCAAACATTCGGAGTCTGAACTTCTTCAGCTGTTGCTTCTGTGAGAAAAGGCAAATCATGTGGAGTCATCCTCCCATGCTGCCATACAGGCTGTTGCTCTACCAAAACTTTGAGCTGTTACTGCTGTGTCAGTACGTCATGTAAATAGGTGGTAGATTTGTTCCAAAACTGAAATAAAGCCTCTGGCCTACTGAGGTTTGGGTAGCCTACTCTAACTGCCTCTTAAGCACAACTATATAACAGCTGAGTTGTTTATACACTGTGAGTGTGCCCTTAACTCACGGGAACGTAGATAACATGGCATAAAGGCAGTGGGGAGTTCTGGTTAAAAGGCAAAACTGGAGGTAGAGGCATGACTAGTACTGGCAATGGTGTCCAGGTCATGTGGACACAGCAGAAATCAGAGGCATGTGCCTGGAAAACATTCACAGTTGCCGCACATCAAGTGAACTGGTAGGTTCTAAGCTGCACAGCATTATGCATTTTTAGCCCATCAGAATCCATCTGTAATTTAGCCAAACACCATGGATAAACCAACAAGAACACTCTTATTTTTGTGTCTTCTTGTCAATGGTTTGCTGATGCTGTTGCTTTTGAAACCCTATGGCTTTTGGGGAGGACTCTCCTAGCCTTGTACTTGACAGCTAAGTCAGGCTCTCGTCCCACCTGTTCCACCACTCCTGCATATCTTGGCATTCTGCCTGCAGTGATGTCTTACTGAATCCTCCTCATTTTTTTTGCCCCCATCAGATATGAAGGGGATCCAGAAAAGCTTAAATGTTGCCCTGGAAGCTCAGTTAGCCCTTCTACTTTGTGTCTGCTGCTGATGGCACCAATGTAGTGCAGGTACGACATGGCTCAGCATCCATGAGAGCCTCACACGGTCCAAGGACACAGAGAATACTGTAGGCACAGTGAGCAGAAAGTGGGCTAGTACATCTGTTTGGCTACTTGTGAGGTACTGGTAACTGTATTTGGTTGCAAAGGGTTTGGGGTTTTTGTTGTGTTTTTTTTCCTTTCATGGAGTGTGGGAACAGTTTCCATATGTTACAGAAACCCAGAACCCCTTACTTTGAGTGATATTCTCCTTCTCATCAGCTCTTCAGTGATGCTTTTCAACTGGCAGTTGCTTACAAACAGAATTTGGAAAATTTCGTGGATGAGGTCCTGCGAGAACTGGAGGTAAGAAAGGCTCTACTTACTGCGCTCCTCCTAAGGGATGAGGAGTTCTGCTCTTTTTTCCCTCTGGTGAAAAGGGTTAAACTTTGCAGGCATGTAAAGATTTGCCTTATTCTGGTGACACCATGGGCTTTGTGTGCTGCTTGTGTCTAGGTTGGAAGGGGTGAGGTGGTGACCCTCTAAAGAGCTCATGAAGCCCTAGATCGAATTTGAAAGAACCACACCAGAGTGTAGCTGTTTCTCTCACACTTCTCAGCAGTTCCTTGTCCTGCTCCTTTCCAGAGCTTTGACCTGAAGAAGAAGAGTGAGAATTTGTTGGATAAAGAGAATAGCTGTGCTGAAAAGAAGCCCCCATCTGCCTAATCCCCAGACTTGAGTCTGTTTTTTCCCCTTGCTCGAGATTTCTGGGGCTAGTTAGAGCTGGCCTTCACAGAGGAAAGTGATTTTTCTCATGCCCTGAGAGCTCTGGTGATGAGCAGCTGGGATTCTCCCTTCTTGTAGGAGACTCTGGGCATGACCTTCCCTGACTCAGCCCTAGCCACTGCACAACATGATCAGGGAAAGGGTGAGAGCATCCACATGATTTCTAGTTACTGCAGACTTCTTCAAGGCAAAGCTGGCCAGGAGAGGTAAGCCACTCTTGCACCTGTGGGGAAGGGTCCTGCCTGGATGCTTTAATGGTACCTACTGGAGAAAACAGAGACTAAAGATGTTTTTCTATAAAGCTTTGAGCTTGTGTCCTCCTGCACTTTTGTTATAAGCAGTCCAGTTACTGTACAGTGCAAGCCCAACTACCAGCCCTCCCCATCACTTTCACAGCCTAGCCAGTTCTGCCTCTGTCCACCTCTGTGATCTCTGCAGCAGAGTTTCTTTGGGTTTCCTTCCCCATACTGTTACAGAGAAGCCAGATCCAGGAGCCTTTTGAACATGGGGGATTTCTCCTTTCAGGTCTGCTGGAGCTGAATCATGTGGACTCTCACACCCAGGAGGCTTGTCCTATGCCAGCCTGATGGATGTGGCTGCTCTGTTCCCATGTGTGAGCTCAAGAGACTTACGTGGTGTTCCAGTGAGCCAGATACACAAACACACACACAGAGACTTACACAATTAATGTCCACAGCAAAACGGATTGACGCAGACAGAGCAATGCGTTTACCAGCACCTGTGTATACATAACCACCATTTACGTAAACACAAGCACAGTCCAGTCCTTCCCTGCCTTTCCAGACGACTGGGATTGGGTGTTTATGAGTGAAATACAACCATGCCTTTGCTCCCCAGATTCGTAAGCCAGCATGTTCGTAGATTCCTCAGATAACAGTATGGAAATTAAGTCCATGTAATCTCTGTGGCTGGATGTCAAGCTCCTTACCCAGTCACTGGTGCAAACCCTGGGTCTTTCTAGATCCATCTCTTCTGGGTCATGAGAGTCCAGTGTCAAGTTCAGTGGTGCATTGTATACACACACACAGGGATCCCACCAGTAGCTTGCCTAAGACACTTTGCATTTCCAACTGCTCTAGCCCCCTATGACCTGTGTTCCCTTCTTCCACTGAACCCTCATCCTTCTCTCGGACCAGACATGCCTTCAGCACTTTTGAGTGACTCTTTCCCTTTCTGCCCTACTCTCTGCCTGCAGCCTCATTTTGCAGCTGCCAGCCATGGAAGTCCTTGCCTTGCACAGAACACTGCATTGGACTGAAGCATGGTTAGCTGTGAAAACTGTCAACTTTATTTCAACAACCAAGTCAGCTTCAGCATTTGTGTGCACTCAGAGGAGCGTGGCCAGGACAGAGCAGGCCTTTGACACTGAGGCTGCCTTTGGATCAGCAGGCATTGCCCCAGAAGGAAATGGTCGTGGTACGCTGCAGCCTGCACTGGATCCTGTTCACACTGCTGCTCAAGCTCTTCTTCCCCTTAGGACCTGCAGGAGATCCTGCAGCAGATCAAAGAACTTCACCAGCTTCTGCCGTGGGAATGGGCAGGGTGTAAGCCTGCTCGGTTGTGTTGGCCTTGGCCTCTGAAAGGGGGTTGAGGTGAAGGCTGGCTGTGGCGTTGGAGCAGCTGTTACTGCTGGGCGCAGTCCCATCTGTACCAAGATCCAGTCGTAAAAGTGCTGTGTGGAGGTGTAGACTCCAGGCTGTTTTGCTCTTGCACAGCCTTTCCCCCAGCTGGTCACTCCAACAAGCCAGAAGTAGTCAGCACTGTTATCTTTGCACACAAGAGGACCACCGCTGTCACCCTGCAGCAGAGGAGAGAGGATTAAGGTGGTGTTGGGTGGCCTCTGTCAGCAGCATGGCTGGCTCTTTTCTCACAGCACCTTCCAGAGCTGTATTCACTGCACAGAAAGGCTCTTCTCAGGTGCTTCAGCCTACAGAACCTTGTCTGGGAGGGGGCCATGGGCCTATAAGGTAGGGGTCTCTCTGCACAGTGATGCCGGATGCATGGAAGATAGATGTTCCATTATTGGCACCTGGACATGTGGGCTGCTGAAAGCACTGGATGGGCTTTCTGGGCAAAGTCCCAGGCCTCTGGGACAAGGGGGGCACTGGGAAAGGACCTGCAGTTGGGGAAGGGGAGGTGAGCCCCAAGAGCGGTGTGGCCCCAGCAGTGGGAAAGTGACTTGCCAGGCAAAGCACACACTGGACTATGTTTGGGCGGTTGTGACAGGGCTGCCTGTGCTGCTGGGGTTGACTTGTAGCAGGCTCCTACCTGACAGGTGTCGATGCCACCCTGCGGATAGCCAGCACACACGTTGTGGGTATGGATGGCCCCTCCATACCACTGGCTGCTGTTACAGAGGTTGACATCGATGAGGTAGACCCTGGCCTCTTGCAGGACATCACTTGATTTTACAGCTGTGAGCACAGAAAGGAATTAACATCCAGCAGGTCGTTGCCAGTTCACCTCCCTGGTCTGGGTGCACCCCTTCCTTAGAGCTTAGCTTTGCATCTTGAAAGGGACTGTACCAGTGCTTCCCTTCTCTCTTGCCTTGGGTAATGGGTCAAGCCCATCTCTCTACAGGCGTACCTCCCCGCAGCCTGGTTCTGGCTTTTGCCTCTGCAGTCATGAAGCCCAACCCATCTCCCCAGGGTGCCAAGCTTGCACTCAGGACATGAGTACTTTTTGGGAACTCACATCTTGCAGCTGTGGAACCCCAACCACTGACGTAGCAGGTTGTCAGCTCTGATACTCTCAGTGAGGTGTCGGGCACGCAGGCAAGCTGTATGTAGTAGCTGCACTGGACAGGCTGGTCCAATTCCAGCAAGGCAATGTCATTCTCCTCTGAGATATTTTGGTAGCGTTCATGAACCAGTAGCCGCTTGATAGTGCGCACTTGGGCCTCAGGGCCCAGCTGAGTCAACTGGGTGGCCCCGATCACCACACGCCACATCGTGATGTGCCTGGAAGGCAGAGAGAGGGGGGTCAGGGGGAGCAGAGCCATGTGCTGCTGCAGCAGCCCGACAGTGCCCTGCCTTCTGCTGCACAGGGGAGGGAGGAAAGCAGTGCTGCGGAGGGTGGGACTGCCCTTGCATGCCTTGGGCACAAGGAATGTTGCGCTGGAGGCTGCTAGGAAGCAGTGGCCGGAGCCCAGCCTTCGCCTGAGCAGTCTCCCCGTGGAGCTCTGGAGTGCCCAGGCACTGGGCGTACTACAAGGGAATGGATGGGAATAGCCGGCGGTGCTGGGGACAGGGCACCTGCCAGTGGGGCCCCCTGGTCCTCCATACCTGGCCTCAATGAAGCAGTGGGCTGCTGTGAGGACCCACTGTGGGCTGATGAGGGACCCTCCGCATATATGCCCCGTGCCTACTTTCCAGGGGTTCTGGATGCTGACGATCCAGGGCCAGGCCCCTGGCCGGGCATCTGTGCCACCCACAACGCGTGATCCACCGTAGTGAGAAGCCAGGGGCCGGAGCCCGCAGGTGCCTCTGTAAGCAGAAACTTGTTACTGTCCTGCTCGATGGCTTGCTGCTGTTCAGGCTGAAGGTGTTGCATGGACAGCGGGGCCAGGGAACCCCATCGGGCGAGCGTCTGCCCGCCCCTGCTTCTGCTTCAGCCCTGCAGACCAGTCGTGCCAGCAGCCTGGGTGCTGGCAAGGAGCTGTGGCTCCCACAGGGGGTTGCGGAAGCTGTGGCGTGGCCACGGGGGACAAGCAGGCACCCTCCCGTGACCCCCATAAGGGTTTCCCAGGCTCCCTCCCAGAGCCTCGGGCCACTCACCCACAGCTGTCCCATGTGCCGTGCACAGGCCAGCACATGGCCAGCAGGACGAGGAGGGGGAGGGAGTTCATTGTTGCCTTCAGCACGTGGCAGCTGCAGAAACCGAGGGCTCGTCGCCACCAGTGCAGCAGCTGGCGCAGTACCCGCAGTGCTCACGTTGCCCGTGGTACCCTTAGAACGGGGCTGATGTCACAGAGTCGCTGGTTCCGGGTGCTGGGCATGGTGGCCTCTCAGGGCAACATGAGAGGTTCCAAGTAGGAGGGGAGGCAGAAGCTGTGATTGGACACCCTGACAGACCCCCACTGAATGCTCTGCTTGCAGTATGAGGGTGTGCAGGCCCCGTGGCAGGCAGCAGCACCTGCCTCTAGGCACTGCCTGAAAACAGCCATCAGGAAAGAAGCAAGCCTGGCATCATAGCCTCTTTGGGAAGTTCGCTGCCAAACTGCTCTCTGCAGCTATTTGCCACCAGGTCCTTTCCAAAAACCATACCCCAGAGAAGATAACTACTACAGCCAATATGCACAGGTTTGGGTGCTGAAGAGCCAGTCTGGTTACAGCTGCAGCTCTAAGGCAAGCACTCATGCATGCGTGTGATGAGTCCAGCACACCCATGTGGTGCATGCTGTGTATATGCCCACACCTGGGTGCACAT